>JAHRHJ020001854.1:0-17066 GCA_019776745.2 Taxus chinensis
AATGCAGAGGATTTACCCAAAAACCTAATCTAACTTGCCAAGGAGATAGGGTAGAGAATGCATGAAAATAAAACCTAAACTACGGAGGTGATGCACCGAGGAATGTTGAACACTCGCTTTGCAAAAATAAACACAGACCACATAGATGCAATACAACACCGTGCACAGGCAACCAAACTGCAATGAGAGATCAAAATAATAGCAATGAATACATGAGAGGGTTTAGAATCAATCACAGACATATATACATTGCTCAAAGGTTGATACAGTACATTGCGATGGCCAAGAGGCAAAAAACGGCATTACAATCCATATGGGAGGCTTGAAAACTCCACAAATTCTCTTACAAGCAGGAGAGAAGGGAGGGTGCAAAACAAAAAATTCCAACCTTTTATAAGAGCCACCTTCTTCCAATATATAAGAGGAAAATGAGGGAGAAGAGAATAATTCGGAGATTCCCCAACTACCTTCAAGACTGCACTTAACTTTAACAACCATGATGGTAGGTAAAAACTCAACAACCTCGAAAAATGGTGAACTGTCCATTTCCGCGTCAGGGTTTTGCGCCTGTCAGGTTCGGGATTCCCTTGTGCATTTGCATCGGGTTTGGAAACTGGCTTGACATGCTTCTTTTTCATGTTTTCCCGACGTGCTTCCCCGACGTCGAGACCCGATTTCTTTGATGTCGGGTTTTGGAGACCCCCTGACATATTCCTTTGATGTCGGGTTTTGGAGACCCCCCGACATGTTCCTTTGATGTCGGGTTTTGGAGACCCCCTGACATGTTCCTTTGATGTCGGGTTTTGGAGACCCCCCGACATGTTCCTGCACCACCGAAACCCGATTTGTTTCCCCGACGCCGAGACCCGATTTCCCTTTACGTCAGGATTTGGAGACCCCTCGACATGCTCTTTGGCACCAACGCCGATGCCCGATGGTGAAGACACATGGCGATTTCTCATTGGTCGCGGGCCATGCGGGCCAAACTTTCCACTTTGACTTTTTGACCAAAACTTGGCCAAAAATCCAACTTCTCCCCCGACGCCCGCCATCTCCCCTGGGACACGTGGCAGCACCCCATTGGCTGCGGGCCAAAATTTCAAAATTCTCCCATGCGCCAAACACTTAGCGAATTTTTCACCCCGCTCCCCCCTCTGACACGTGGCACATTCTGACTCACCGGCGGGCCCGCGGGCTAAAATTTTTCCTTTTGCAAATTTGTCCAAAACTTGAAAATTTTCCAAGTTCTCCTCCGGACTCCGCCACTTCCTGGGACACGTGGTAGCTTCCTATTGGCTGCGGGCCTTTTAGGGGAAAATTTCCCACAAAAACTCCGCTGAGCCATAACTTAAAAAATAAGAGGAGTTAGGAGGAAAATTTTACCTTTCTGGAAAGCTGATAACAAGCTCTATCCAATGGTGCCATTTCCAGAAACTTTTGAGTGCCTGTTAATCGAAAAATGGAAACTGAGGCACAAGAGAAGGGGAACAAAGGAGTTGACCTTTGCACCCACTATGAAGATCAAAACCATCAGAGTTGTTTGTGCACTAGCAGCACAAAATGGATGGAAACTTCAACAGATGGATGTCAAGAGTGATTTTCTGAATGGTGATCTCAAAGAAGAAGTATACATGGCCCAACCTGAAGGGTTTTTAGATGAGCATCAACCACACAAGGTATGTCATCTGATAAAGTCACTTTATGGACTCAAACAAGCACCTAGGGCATGGTATATAAAAATTGATGATCACCTATTGCAGCATGGATTCACTCGTAGCCCCTTAGATACAAATTTGTATATCAAGAAGGTAGGAACAGAGATTTTTATTCTGGTTTTGTACGTATATGATCTTGTGATCACAGGAAGTTCTGACAATCTTGTGGATGATGTAAAGAATGATCTGAAGAAATCCTTCGACATGACCGATTTGGGGCTACTTCACTACTGTCTTGGCTTAGAGATATGGCAGAAGAAGAATCATATCTTCGTCTCCCAAATGAAATATGCCAAGACACTCCTGGAAAAGTATGGAATGTCAGATTGTAAACCAATGTCCACACCTATGGAAAAAGGTTTGCAATTATCTAGATTCCAGGAATCACTACAGGTAGATGGCACTCACTACAGGAAGCTTGTGGGGAGTCTCATTTACTTGACTTATACCAGGCCAAATATTTGCTTTGCAGTGAGCTATCTCACCAGATTTATGGAGGAGCTGAAGAAATGTCATTGGATAGCAGCAAAGCATGTGTTGAGATACATCTGAGGTACAGTTGAATTTGGTCTGGAGTATCAGAAGAACACTCAGTTCTTCTTACAAGGATATACAGATTCGGACTATGCAGGATCTGTTGATGACAGGAAATCCACTTCAGGGTATGTTTTTCATCTCGGATCTGGACCTATCTCATGGATTAGCAAGAAGCAAACTGTTGTTTCTCTCTCATCCACTGAGGTTGAATACAGTCGTACAAGGAGCTGTGTGCGAAGCAATTTGGTTACGTCGCATTCTTGTAAATATAGGGATTCCTGAAGAGAAACCTCCCATCATTCACTGCGACAATCAAGGTGTGTTGAAGCTTGTGAAGAATCCTATTTTTCATGAATGAACAAAGCATATTGAGGTCGAATGTCACTACATTCATGAACAGGTCTTGAACCACCAAATTCAGCTCTAGTACTGCCCTACCGATTTTCAGGTTGCAGATATTCTCACCAAACCTCTCAGCAAAGTGAAGTTTGATTTGTTTAGGGGGTACATTTGTAATAACAATGTATTAAGGGGGGGAATTTTAGCATTAGTTTAGTTTATAATACATTGTTGTTATGTATTTGTTGGTGGACAGTTATAACTATCACCTTCCTCTCCTTCTTCCGCAACCTTTATATTTGGGGCTCTGCTCTCTTTTTTTACACATTGAATACATTGAATAAATCATTCTTTGTCTTCTGCTATCAACCTAAACCCTATACCCTAAAACCAAAATAATAAATCCTAAACCCTAAACACTAAATCCTAAACCCGAAAACCTAAACCCTAAACCCTAAACCATGGACCCTAAACCTTGAGCCCTACGCCCTAAACCCTAAACACTAACACCATAGCCCCAAGCTCTAACCCCTAAACCTTAAACCAGTAAATCTGAACCCCTAACCTTAAGCCATAAACCATGAACCATGAACCCTAAACCCTAATCCCTAATCCTTAAACCATAAACCCTAAACCTTAAGCCTTGAACCCTACACCCTAATCCTTAAGCCCTAAACCCTAAACCTTGAGCCCTAAGCCCTAAACCCTAAATCCAGAGCCCTAATCTCTAACCCCTACACCTCAAACTCGTAACTCTGAACCCTGAACCCTAAGCCGTAAACCCTAAACCATGCACCCTAACCCCTAAACCCTAAACCCTGAGCAATGAGCCCTGAACCATAAACCATAAACCTTAAGCCCTAAATGTTAAATCCTAAAGGTCTCAAACCCTAAACCCTGAACCATGAGCCATGAGCCCTAAATGTTAAACCCCTAAACCTCATATATTTTTAGTAGGTCTCATGAGTGAGTTCATCTTTTTGAATATCTTAGGACCATATTTCCTAGTCTTGTGCCTAGAACCATAATTAATTATGATTTTACAACTACCTTGTTTACGAGAGGTGGGAATTTCCCTCCTTCAAAATATCAACAGATGAAAGACATCAATTTTTGATGAATCTCTTTGAATTTTGTTCCTACAAAGTCGATCAACCCTTTTCAGTTGAATACTCTCTGTCAGTACTAATAAGAATGGGTAAGACACAGAACATTACAATGAGTGAAATAGTTCAAATGCAATGGGAAGAAGAAGATAGCTTTGTATTGGGTAACATTTATTTGTACCAAATTGTTCTTGGATATCTGTAATTTCCCTCCTTTAAAATATTAGTAGATGAAAGGCATCAAATTCTGATGAATCCCTTGAATGTTCTACCTACGAAGTGGATGAACCCTTTTTATCTGAATACTCTCTGTCAATACTTATAAGAATGGGTACGACATAGAACATTACAATGAGTGAATGGGTGAGCATAATCCCTGACCCTTAAACCCTAAGCCCTAAACCCTAACCCTTAACCCCTAAACCATAAACCCTGAGCCTTAAACCCTAAACCCTAAACCCTTTTCCCTAAACCCTGAACCCTAAACTTTAAACCATAATCCCCAATTCCTAAACCCTAAACTATAAACCCTAAACCCTAAACCTTAAACCCTGAGCCCTAAACCCTAAACCCTAAGTGTTAAACCCTAAAACCTATACCATAAATCCTAAGCCTTAAACCCTAAACTCTAAGCCCTAAATCCTAAACCCTAAACCCTAAAACCTAAACCCTGATCCCTAAACCCTAATGAGCCCTAAAACCTAAACCCTAATCCTTGAACCCTAGGCCCTAAGCCATAAGCCCTAAGCCAAAACCCTAAACCCTAAACCCTCAAACATAAACCCTCAACCCTCAACCCTATGCCATAAACCCTATGCCCTAAGCCCTAATCCCTAATCCAAACCCCTAAACCCTGAACCCTCAAACATTAACCCTCAACCCTTAACTCTCAACCCTAAACCCTAAACCATAAACCCTCAACCTTGATCCATAAACCCTAAACCCTCAACCATGATCCCTAAACCCTAAACCCTAAACCTTGAGCCCTAAACCCTAAACCCTAAATCCTAAACCCTTAACCCTGAGCCATAAACCATAAACTTTAAACCCTAAACCCTAAACCGTGAACCCTAATCCCTGAGCCCTAAACCCTAAAATATGAACTATAATCCTTAAACACTAAACCTTAAACCCTAAACTCTAAACCTTGAGTCCTAAACCTTGAGCCCTAAACCCTAAACCCTGAGCCCTAAACTCTAAACCCTATATCATAAACCCTCACCTAAAGGAAAGTCCTAATAAGATCATTCAGCATGTTTTAGTGTGTAGGGAATAGTGTTTGAGGTGATCGATCGACTCATTTAGTTTTGATGAGAGATTACTTCCTCTGAAGGCCTAAAAAGGCATTTTTGGCCATTCTGTAGCTAATTGAACACCCTTCAGAACAAGCTAAAATGAGCTATTCATGTCACCGAGGTATCAAGGGCCATCATGTGTGAAGTATTAAGGCATCATTATCTCCATAAGAGACATACAAGCAAAAACATGTATGAGAATCATGAATTTGATGCCATAAAAGGATGCTTTTAGAGCTAGGAAAGTTGAGGGGATGATCTTTATATGGAGCACCATGTTTCTAAGAGTGAGCAATCATCTGAGTTCACTTGATGTAATTCACTTGGTACTATTCGTAAAAACTCATTCAACACCTAGTAGTGTTATCACACCTTAAGGAGGAGGCACATTACAATCACCTCATTTTGGCAATATGATAGGAATCCGATTCAGGGAACAATTCTCTATATACAAAGTGAGGATCTCTTTTTAGTAAGAAGTAGACAAGCATCATAGAGTTGATTCATGGTCACTAAAGTGAATTATGGAACAAATTTAAAAATTGGTACCAATTCAAGCAGTGGTAGGGCCAAAATCCAATTTACAATTTCAAAAAACCTAAAAAATGACTATATGTTTTCCCAAAACAAAGACCAACTACAATATATATGCCCTGAAAGTTTTAGGTCCTTTGCTAAAATCCTGCAAATGAGTAAGTACTGACCAGATTAGATTTTGAAAAACTATCTTCTAGATTATAACTGTTAGAGCTACGGGACCACTTCCATCAGGTGCAGAGTGACCCTAATTTCTTATATTTACTAAAATAAATTTAAAGTATAATATTTCTTATAAAATAAATCTTATACTTGAACATTTATTTTTATAAGTATAAGACTCCCAAATACACATACATAGTCCATAATATACAAAACGTGTACGCGTTTTTCCTTCTATGAAATGCGTACGTGTTTTGGCTTCTTTAAAACCCATACGCGTTATAGGTTCGGTAATTACCAAACCAAAAAAAAAAAACGCCAGCATGTTTTAGCAAAATGCATACGCATTTCGTCTATTTTCAGGTTTTGTCCACTTTTTGGCCCCCAAACTTCATGCACTTACCCACAGTTTTCATGAATAATAAGTTTTGTGTATTTTTATAATTAATTATTTATTCATTTAATAAAATATATGATAAATTATATTTTATATATTATAATGCATATATAATAGTTTGTATATTATATTTAAATATTTTTGCTAATAATAGATGTTTTGTATGTTTTTATTAGGTTTGATTGAAGTACCAAATTTAACTTTCGCTCATATGAACCGTATCGAGAGGTTTCAATTATCAACCTCTCTTGGGTGCATCAAATGTTCCTACAATTACTCGAGCTTATAGCTAAAAGGGGGAACTATAAAGTTCTACGAAAAAGGGCTTTTTCAATGGGTGTTAGACCTTGAACCTTTTAGAATTTTCCCTTTTTTGGCTCCGTGAAGAGTAAATTGCATTCACATGAATATTCCAACTGATATCTATACTGTAAAGTGGAGCAAAGATAGCAGATATTATTTGGGTGGGGACAATTTGAACTATGGAATAGCTGCATGGCATGTAGGTATTTAATTTCTATCATTTAATTTTTAAATTTTAATTCATGTATTTGTCTTACCTACCAAGTTAATTGTCGTCTGATAGATGATCTTGAAACTATAGATATGCAGGTATTTAATTCCCACCTTTTTATTGGTAACTTTTTGTTCATATCTTCATCTTAATATCTAACAAATTAAATGTCACCCAAATAAAATTCTTTGAAATTATTGGTCATTGGTAGAATACACCTTTAGGACTGTTGACAATGGGAACCCTTATCATTACCCTGAGATCTAGAGAGAAACCATAACTTCACATGTGAATGTAATAAATACATTGGGATGTTTGGTCCACTCCAGATCTCCCTATCTCTACAATGTCCCATGAAACATGCATGTGAATTCACCTTGCATTTGTGTGTGTTCTAGCCAAAAAATGCAAGTATTTTCCTTGCCCTTGCACTTCTCCTCCCTCAAACCCCTTGCATTCGTATCTGAAAAATGTAGACATCAAGTTTCAAACATTAGTGGGGTTCTATATGGATGTTCCTTACATACAATATAGAAAGTGGAAGGTTGAGGTGCATGAAATCAATGACATAACAAACCTTACACATACATTTTCTAAATCTAACATATGTAGAGTTACAGATTCTAAAAAATTCAAGTTTCCATTCAAATTTATCATCATCCAAAGTACATTTCCTCAACAACCTTTACATCACAACCCCATTATCTTTCAAATAATTGACAAAAAAGGCACATGGTTTAGATGCCCCCTGTAACGCCTTGATTTTTATAAGCTATCATGGTAATCTCTTTTCATGATGTTGTAACTGCTGAAATGAAGATAATTATGTTAAGATATATCTTTAATCTTAAAAGGAATGTGTTACTAATCTGGACCCTTGTTTACTGTAATTTGTTTACTTGGGACGGAGGTTATTATAGCTTGTGTTTTGCAAGAGACAACAGACTTGTTTGTATGTTGATGAACTCTTGTTGCTGATTGACAGCACACCTTGAATCAATTCCATTGATCCAAGGTATGTTGTGGCCTTCTTGTGATCGCTTTGTCGATTTACTTCTAAACCAGGAATGAAGTCTGAAACCAGACTGAAGGTTGATATAAATGTTACAAACCTGATCACAGGTATAAATATCCGGTACCTTGATGCCAAAGGAAAAGGTTTGATTCCCGAACCACATACAAGTTGTAATGCTAGACAGCGTAAGACAATAAGAGCCTGGATGCAAGTGACACAGGTATGTGTGAACATAGGACGAAACGTCCTGCATTGTGTTGAATATGAACGCCAGTCGGTAAGACTTGTTGGAAACTATTAAATCAATAGTATGGGGATTAAATTCTAACCTACAACTAAGTTTTATCCTATAACCTAACTACTACCCTACGTGGATTTTAAATTGCATGGGATGAAAATTGATGCAAATCCTAATAACTTAAGAACTAGGTGAAAAACCTAGGCTATGGACTATAAAATCCTAAACTATTACTAACCTATGGAAGGGGACCTATGGACACATGCTGGTAGCGGATAAGATGGAGAGGTTAGAGATTTATTAGGACAATAAATGATGTCCTTACAGTTTCAGCTCCAAGTTTGGCGGGAACATGGGAAAATTTGGAGGCATCCAACTAGCTAAGAAGCTAAGAAGGAATTACATGCAAATTTTGAAAAAGGAAACTCCCCAACCCTGAGTCGGCGGTGGCGTGAAAATTTAGGAAAAAGCAATGCATTCAATGCATTAATGATCTTGGCCTTAGCGACCAGCTCGCCTTGGAAAGAGGATAGAGGAAAAATTTGTTGGTCATTGTGTTCATTCGGGTTTTTAGTTGCTCTGCATTTCTTCCATGGTTCTGTCGAACCTGCTATTATTTTTGGTTATTGTTGCTGTTGTTTGGAGTAGCCACGGCTATTTTTGAGCCTGAGGAAGTTAGTGGATTGTTTGGAAAGCTTTGTTGCTGTCGCCGTGGAGAAGAATAGCTCCTGTGGGTGTGGTTTTCTTCAAGCCACAAGAAAAATTAACAGGCATGTTGAGCCCTTCTCCTTAAATCGTTTTGCTCTTGTTTAAGCATCTCATTAAAACAACTCTGCTCTTATGATTGGGTGTTTTTGAAAAATGAAATGGTTGAATTAGTTAATGTGATTTTCGGGTTGAAATGTCTGTTGAGAAAGAAGTCGACTTGGGTATTTCTTTGCAAATGGGTAAATCAAATGAATCTGTTCATGCTGTGTGAGTTTGTTTTGACAGTGTTGGGTATTCGTTCTACTACCCAATATGGGTTTGAGTTGTTGAATGTATTAGCTATGCGTGTATTATTATTTTCTGAGTTCTGTGCATTCTTGTAAATATGGAAGGATAAAATGATTCGGTATGACCTCTGGTTTGAGCTGTCATTATAAAACGAACTCGACTTGGGTATTCTTGTTGTGTTTTGAAGAAAAAGAGTGTTTTTCTTACTGTAATAATTAATGGAATGAATTTTTCTCTTTCTGCTGATTTGAATTCTAGAAATAATGGCAATAGGGCTTCACTGTGCATTACGGGTCAAACTTGCTGTAGGTAACAGCAATGTGCAAATTGTTGTCTATGATTTGTGTGCGTTAATGGATATGGAAAGCCATAAAAATATTTGACAAGACTGCTGTATAACTGTTCCTCTGGTTATAATACAGTGTATGAGGTATGAATCCTTCTAGGGATAGTAAGAGCATAGTAGCATCTTTACATTGTTTGTTCTAGTTGGATACGATGTTCTACCTACTTGTTCTTGGTATTCGTATATGCCTGTTTGAAAGGAAGTTCTGATCTGAATGGGAATAGGATAGCCAGTCTATAGAATAGACTGGGTAGAACATGCAAATTATACGTTGCGTCTTGTTGAACTCAATATATATATTTATATATATAATTTATGGATTGTAAATTCTTCATTGTTTTCATTAAAACAGAATATGAGTGGATTTCTTACTTGCTGTTTGGAAAGTGAATTCTCTTATCATTTAAATGAAAGCATGATTTGTTGTTGCTGTACACTTTTACTTGATATTTCTGGACGAGAATGTCCGTTGAGTGAAATATTTCAAAGGAAATGATTGTATTTAGAGGTACCTTTGATACTAATGCTTACGGAACCAGATGCAAATGAATTCTGGCCAACTTTCTAGAAAGGTAGTTAGTGGTTTTTGAATACTGATATATATATATATTTATTCAGAAGGAATCACACTATTAGATCAGGTCTGTTCTAAATAGTGGATATTCGGTTAGGCAGTAAGAAGAGGTAATATGATCCTTCTTCCTTTTATTTGATTATTGACTTTATTTACTTCTCTTTGGGCTGTTATCATTGATTGATATCACATCTGAATTAAATTACTCAGTACAGTTATGATGAAAGGAAAGAGAGTGTTGGATGGATAATTTGAAGTAATGTTCATTTCTTCTCTTATACAGTTGAAAATCTATACTTGTTATGGAATGAATTTTGTACTACCTTGGCATAAGCATCTGCATTTAACTGCTGTTTACTTTCTTTTGAATTGAAAGAAGTATTATGCTGATTGATGAAATTGAGAAATGACACCAGTATTTTCATGGTGAATGACTACTTTTCTCTTCTGCATTTGATTGTTTGAAATTGAATGAGTAGTATGAAAGGAAAGTAGTTATGTTGGAATTCTTATTTAAAATCTATCTCTTGAAATTTTCAACTGTTAAAAAGGGAATGGAACTGACAACAAATACATTAGAAACAACATTATATACATATGTGTATTAGCTCATACAAATGTTTTTAATCTGGAACTACTTAGAAGGAAATTACTTCTGTAGTAATCATTTGGGAGAAAGTCAGTAATCTTTTGTTTGATTGTGATAGTAATTAGAAGATTGGGTTGTTAAGTTGTTCATCCTTATCAGTACTTAATTGTAGATGATGTCCATCTCAGTTTATTAACGTTTCATAAAAGCAGAGTTCTTTTATTGAGACAGTTAATTAAGAGCACCTCATTTTAATGATAAGTGCTTAATATGCTCAGTTCAATGAACTGACCCGTGCAAGTAAATTTTGCAGATGGTCCCTTGAGTAAAAATGAAGACATGGTTGTTTTCTGATGCTTCTTCTGAGTAGCTAAGGATGGATCGTATTTGATAGTTATTATTCCTCTACGAGGAAATGGGAAAAGAAGAAGTTACATTCTTCTTTCCTTATGTGTTGTAATGTTGTTTGATATAAATGAAGTCCAGTTGTTTGGACTGGTAATTGTATAGATTGTAAATCTTATGGATTGAATACAAGGAAAAGTGTGATATTTTAATGGTTGTATCACTTTGAAACTGTTTGAATAAGATTGAGAATATAATATTATTCATTGACTTGGAATTATTCAAATGATAGTGGATAGATTTTAAAAGGACATAATATCTATTCTTTACTGGAATACAACTTTTAAGTTGGAACGTGCAATTAATTCATACTTGGGTTAATATGAAATTTAGATTGACATTGAAAAGGGTTTAAATGAATATGAACTCTTAATTGAATGATATTCGGGATTAGTTATAAGCTAAGGAATATCAAATATATAAAAAGAGAGAGGCAGTTGAACCTTGTATTTGGACTTCGTTAATATCCTCAAAATGTTTAAATTCAGAAAATATTAGATATGAGGAAACATATCTATTGGTAACAAACCTTAACTGAAGTAAGGTTATGGAGAATAAATGAATACATTCATTTAGAATTAGACCTCGTACAATGATGTCTAATAAGATGGAATTCTAAATTTAAATACAGTTGTGGATAAAACTTGGTCAAGTTTAATAGGTTGAACTTACTACGTTAAGCTGTAGTGGACTATTAGTCCGAAGCTTAAAGTAAAGAACCAAGATGGAAATATGCAATCCTTCAGTATGGAGGAGTAAACGTATATTAAGCTATAAGACAAATTGAGTCTCTCTTAGCTATATACAACTGTAACGAACAATGAGGTTAAAGGATCAGCACGGTTGCTGAAAATTGATCTTAAATATTTAAGATTAAATCCAATCACACTCAAGCTGGATGTGTATTCCTTGATGAGAGGATTCCGTAGGACCTTGACACACGTCAGCTGCAATATGGTGTCTTCATGAAGGCGGGGCCTTCATGACGACACAATGTTGTAGCTGACATGTTACAACGCCCTCCCGAATCGAATCATCAAGTTTACATAAGCTGGAACTAAGTTACTAGACGATGATAGGAATGTGACCGCGTATACGGGGTGACTCCTGAGGACTAAAGGTAACTAGACACACGCAGTCGTCTAGGGTCGACATGGTATGTCTGCATACCTTTAGTCATCGCGAGTGTCTTCCTATACTCTTTCATATTGCTAGTAGGGGTTAGAGCTTAACCTTGGATAGAAGGACTGAAAAAGGTCAGAAAAGACCATTCTAGATAACAGATGAAGTGAGGTGAAGGACATATTCCATTGATGTGTATAACGTCTGGGAATATGATCATGCAAAGCATGTGAAAATCTTTGGCCAAAGTATCGCAAGTTGCTGGTTGCGTTGTCCTAATCACCTAGTTTAAGAAGCAGGATATCAGATGAATATCAGTAACAGATATTCAGATAGGCCTCTTAAATGGACCACTTTGATAACCGGAAATGGTAAAGAGAACCGTGTATACTTAGTATACAATGCATGAATTAACATGAAGGATCGGTAAGCCACCGAGTCATGAAATGAGAGATCGCTGAAACTCCGAGCCATAAAATGGGAGATCGGTAGTTCTTCGAGTCATTTACAACAGCATATGGTATCTGTTATATGATTGAATGGCAATGAATGTGTGTTCCATATTGTAAATATGCGAACAGAGAACATTGGTTTTAAAAGTAATTGTGTGATCCGAATTACATTAATTGGACAGAGAACAATTATTAAAACTTGAACGTGTGTTTGAATTACATAATTCAGAACAGAGAACGTTGTATAAAAAATAAAAATAAAATTCCCTTGTTCTAGTATCTTAAAATGGGGATGTTACATCTTGGTATCAGAGCTGAAGGTTGCAGCTCTTGGACCTAATGAGTCCACAATTTAATAAGGTTTACATTTTCTTATTGAACAGAAAATGGTCAGAACAAGAGGAAATGCTGCGAACAACCCGTTACCGGGTGGAGAAGCAACTACTGCTCAAAAGCTGGATGAAATCCTTGCTGCCCTACTAGATACGAGAGATCGTTTGACTGTTTTGGAACAACAATCAATGGGAAATGAAGAGGAGGAAGAAGAAGCTGATATAAATGATCAGCCACCTCCTGTGGACAACACCAATGGAGGGAATCCGGGTGTTGATAATAGTAATGTGAACGCTCCTAATCATCCTGAAAATAAAAGGGCAAGATTAGCAGCTGAACTTACAAATGATATAAAGAGAATAAGTCCTCCAAAGTTTGATGGAACAACACTTGGGGATGGAGCTGAAAATTGGCTTAGTGAAATGGAGAAGTACTTTGCAATAAGAAACTTCTCCGAGGAGACCAAAGCGATATGGGGAGCATATCAGCTTTCTCATGAAGCATCATCATGGTGGGACAACCGTAAGGTTGAGTTGAATATTGTCGAAACAGACATAACATGGGATCAATTTAAAGGTTATTTTAGGCAACGGTGGCTGCCTCAACTCTATTTTGATAGGAAAATGACTGAATTTCAGAACTGGTCGCAAGGAAGGCTGACGGTGACAGAATACTGGGAAGGGTTTACTAAACTCCTTAAGTATGTACCGCAGTACCAAGCTGACGAGAAGTTCAGAATACGAAAGTTCATTAAGGGTCTGAATCCCATCATTGGTGGCGAAGTGGATGTCCACGATCCAACCACTATGGAAGGAGTTGTCGAAAAGGAAATAAGACAGGAACAGAAATTGAGAGCAATTTCTACTCATAGGGAGGAGATTAGGAAGAAGATTCCCAACTCTTCTTCATCTCTCGCACCCAAAAAGGGACCCTGGAAAAGTTTTGGAATGAAAAACAAGATTTTTGTGGATAACAACAAGAAATCAGTAATGAACAAACTTGTAAATAGTGTGCAGAACAGCTTTGCAAAAGTTAGTGGTAATGGATAAAAGTCCTATGGAAGCCAGAATGATAACTTCAAGGCTGGTAGAAAATTCGAGCCTAGGAAGGGGCCAGTCAGAGGTTGCTTCAACTGTGGAAAGGACCATTACGTGAGTCACTATCCTCTGAAAAAGGATGATCGCGATCAGCAGCATAGGATACACGCTGCGGTGGCTAACAAACAAGCTGAAAAGTAAGTTACACCCATAGAAGTTCCGGGTAAGTTATTCGGTACACCTGTAGTCATACTTTTTGATACTGGAGCTACTGAATGTTTTATTTCTACTAAACTTGCAATGAAATTAAAAAGGAAAGCTGAACGAATGGATAAGACTTGGACAGTGCATTATGGGAATAATGTTGTCCATACAGTCGAAGTGTGCCTTTTTGGGGCAATTCTTGACTTGCCCAGTTTCTCCACCGAAGTTGACCTGTATGTCACTCCTTTAGGGTCATATGATATCATTATAGGAGTTAATTGGTTGGCAGAACATAAGGCAAAGGTAGACTGTTATGAAAAATAGATTTGTTGTTTTGATGACCTGTAGAAAGCAGCAGTCATTCAAGGTGTAAAGCGTGAGGTTGCAGTTAGGAAACTAACAGCTATGCAACTAAAAAAGGCTAAAAATAGAGGTTGCACTTTTTATGCTGTAAGAATGACAGAAATTGCTGAGGAAGATAATGATTTCATGGAAAAGTATCCATTATTAAGGGATTTCAGTGATGTATTTCTGGAGGAGTTACCAGGTCTTCCACCCAAACGAGAGTTTGACTTTGCAATAGAGATCAAGCCAGGAACTGAACCCATATCTAAGGCACCCTACAGAATGACCACCCTTGAGTTGGTGGAGCTTAAGGCTCAATTACAGGAACTTTTGACTAAAGGGCTGATAAGACCGAGCGTCTCACCATGGGGAGTGCCGGTAATTTTTGTAAAGAAGAAGGATGGCACACTGAGACTGTGCATTGATTACAGAATGCTGAATAAGGCAACTATTAAGAATTGATATCCACTTCCTAAGATTGATGATCTGTTCGACCAAATGCGTGGAGCATCAGTCTATTCAAAAATAGATCTTCGATCTGGGTATCATCAGCTGAGAATAAAGGAGGAAGATATTCATAAAACAACTTTTAGAACAAGGTATGGGCATTATGAATTCACGGTGTTACCTTTTGGGTTAACGAATGCACCTGCCGCCTTCATGAATTTGATGAACAATATTTTTCAAGAATACCTAGACAAGTTCATGCTTGTATTCTTGGACGACATTCTTATATACTCTAAAAATGTCGAAGAGCACCAAGAGCATTTAAGGATAGTGTTGGAAGTTTTGAGAAAGAGAAGGTTATATGGTAAATTGTCTAAATGTTCCTTTTATGATGCAGAGGTGCATTATTTGGGACATGTTATAAGCAAGAATGGGATAGCTGTAGACCCTTCAAAGATCACAGCTATAACCGAGTGGCCTACACCTAAGAACGTGCATGAAGTAAGAAGCTTCATGGGCCTGGCAGGATATTATAGAAAGTTTGTTAAGGACTTTTCAAAAATTGCTGCCCCAATCACTTCACTGCAAAAGAAAGATAAGAAATTTGTCTGGACTGACAAATGTGAATCTGCCTTTAAAATTTTAAAGGAACAGTTAACTACAGCACCTATTTTGACTGTACCAGACCCAAATGGAAATTTTACAGTCATAATGGATGCATCTGGAGAAGGTCTTGGAGGCATTCTGTTACAAAATAATCATGTTATAGCTTATGAAAGCAGAAAGCTTAAGTTACATAAACAGAATTATGCTCCACACGACCTAGAGCTCACTGCCATTGTACATGCACTTCAAATGTGGAGGCATTACCTTCTTGGCAAACCCTTCGAGTTAAAAACTGACCATCTGGGGTTGAAGTATATTTTTACTCAACCAAACCTAAATGCAAGACAACGAAGATGGTTAGAATTTCTGTCTCAGTATGATTTTGATATAAGCTACATAAAAGGCAAGGAAAATAGGGTGGCAGATGCTCTGAGTCGTAGGAAGCACATCTTTGCTCTTATAACGTTAAGAACTCAGTTTAAGGATGAGGTGAAAGATGACATGGAATCTGACTCTTATTTCCAGCAAGTTAAAACAGCACTTGCTGCAGATCCAAAGGATGTGAAGTATAAGGGATTTCGTTTTGATAATGAAGGAATTCTGAGGTTTGAAAACAGGGTATATATACCCTTGGCAAATGATTTAAGAAGGAAATTGTTAACTGAATTTCATAATTCACCTTTTTCTGGACACCCTGGCATTACAAAAATGCTTGCTGATCTCAAGCAGCAATACTTCTGGAAGGGAATGAAAAAGGATGTGGTGGAATTTGTGACACACTGCTTGGAATGTCAGCGTGTTAAGGTGGAACATATGCATCCCGCTGGATTATTGTATCCCCACAGCATTCCGTAGTACAAATGGCAAGTGATAATGATGGATTTCGTTCAAGGATTGCCTATGTCAAGGAATAAGCATGATATCATCCTGGTTGTCATCGACAAATTAACCAAAGTGGCACACTTCATTGCTGGTAATTTAAAAGATGATGCACCATTGTTAGCAAGAAGATTTGTACATGAAATTTTCAGATTGCATGGAATACCCGAATTGACAATATCGGACAGAGATCCGAGGATGACATCAAGGTTTTGGCAAACGCTTAATGCGGCCTTGGGAACTAAATTAAACTTTAGTTCTGCATATCATTCGGAAATGGATGGACAGACTGAAAGAGTCAATCAAGTTTTAGAGGATATGTTAAGAATGTATTGCATGGACCAGCAGTATAAATGGGAGGAATACCTTCCGCTGGTTGAATTTTCCTACAATAATACATATCATGCCTCTTTAAAAATGGCGCCTTTTGAAGCATTGTATGGAAGAAAATGCAGAACCCCTGTTAGCTGGGATAGCGTAGAGAACAAAGAGGTAATTGGGCAAGAAATCCTTACGAAAATGGAACAACAAATTAAAATAATTCGAGAACATCTGAAGGAGGATTCCAATAGGCAAAAGAGTTATGTAGACTTAAAGCGGGTTGATAGGAATTATAAACTTGGTGAGAAGGTCTTTCTTCGGGTTAAGCCGAAAAAGAGTTCTATAACTTTTGGCAAGGCTGCCAAGTTATCGCCCCGTTATGTGGGACCTTTTGAAATTGTTGAAATAATCAACCCTGTAGCTTATCGTCTAGCATTACCTCCTGCTTTATCACAAATACATGATGTTTTTCATAGTCTCTTTCACGTTGCTTAACGAATACGTAACGAATGCATCACATGTGCTTAATTGGAATTCCTTGCGTCCTAAGGACCC
>JAHRHJ020001855.1:0-17063 GCA_019776745.2 Taxus chinensis
GGCTCGGTGTTGGCTTACCCTCTACTTAAGAGTTCCAGTGGTGGATGTGGCCCAATTTATCAACATGGTGTGCGAAGGTACGCAGAGTTACAACTGGCAGAGAGCATCATATGAACCTACGGAGTAGCTGTCTAAGTACACAACCAAATATTCTCATAGGCTTCAATACC
The DNA here is from genome assembly GCA_019776745.2 of Taxus chinensis. NCBI lineage: Eukaryota > Viridiplantae > Streptophyta > Pinopsida > Cupressales > Taxaceae > Taxus > Taxus chinensis. The sequence continues at coordinate 171 of JAHRHJ020001855.1, forward strand.
TGATGAGACTCTAGCAGCATCGAATCAATGTTGTGGTTTTTTCATACATCGATTCTCCAAGGATGACCTCGTGTATGCCTACGCCCGCATTTCACCTGAATCGAGCAATCGCAATTCTGAGGGTTGAATGATGCTGCACATGTACATTGTCTGGCTTCTGGAGAGTGACAGATCGAGAAGATTTTTTCTGATTAAGCCATGATTCTGATTATCGCGCTATGGTGCTTATTTTATCCAATTCTGAAATTTCCTATATCAGGCTTGCTTGGCTAGTAAGCCTCCTCTCAGCTTCCTATGTTCCCCAAAGACAATGGCTTTATAGAATTGTGCCAGGAAATTACAAAATGCATAAACCTCAGGTAAGAAAAATTTACTAGCTGCATTTCCCCTCTCTTGGGCGGGAAACTCACCTTCAAAGAGCCCATGAACGCACAAACCTATAAAAGTAGCCCTACTCCCAATCACTGTCCATTTTTCTTCAAGCCAAGAACTAGTTTTTGCCTTGAGAAATTATTGAAGCAGAACCTCAAGATCACCTATCATCATAGCAGACAAGAGGACTATTGGCCTGACTGTGCTTATGAGTTTGAAGCAAGAAGGAGAATTCCGGTCAGTTTTCTCTCACAATTGATTCAGTAACTCAATTTGTCCAAGTTCCTGAAGGGATTCAATGATATTCTGACCTATAGCATATGAGTATGCCATGTGTGTATCAAACACACCCCTTGGAAACTTTGGATTGGTTCAAGAAGGTAAGGAAGGATGATTTCTGGCCTGAATCCTGGCTCCAAGCTCTTAGTCCAGACCAAGATCTGGTTTGATAGAAATTTTGTGAGCACAGGGATTGCACTCCGGGAATCCTCCTCCAAGGAGCTTCAACACCAAGGAGTAAGCATCGACAACCAGAATCAGAAGCACCTATGCAAACCCTCCTGCCCGCATCAACTCAAGGACCTATATTCTCTACTCCTTCCTCATCCACCCATTGTATCATACAAATCAAAGCAATTTAAAAAGGAGCCTATGGAAGAAGATTCCCCTTAGGAAGCATGCAGGAATTGCCTTCGCGACCAAGAAACCTTATTATTCCAGTTGAAAGTGAAGAGAGTGAATTGCCAGTATACCCAAGCACTGTTGATTCCTCTTACCAGGATCCCCAAGCGCTCCACTCCTATCTCAACTCGAGGCAACAGTATTGCAATTGCAAACCTTGGTCGCATGAGTTTCTTCTCTTGGCGGCCCTCTTTCCCACCTGCTTCTCCTCTTCCTCTTTTACCCTGGGTGCAACCTATGTTTGTGACAATAGGAAGATGAAAGTCTTCCCCCGGAGCGCAGTACTCAATTTTGATTTTTGCAGCCTTGTTAGCAGCTACTTCCTCCTTCTTCAACAACCAAAAAACTAGAACTACCTCAGGATAGTGTCTGATGCTCAGGCCAAAACATTCTGTCCTTCCTGGATATAGCCAAGCCTAATAGACAACCCTGAGCAGGGGGGGGGGCAAAAAAATTTACAGAATCCGACTTGGACTCTCAAGAATTCCCATTTGATGTCTCCCCCCTGAGTCTAGATCCCACAATCTTCAGAAATCAGTTACCACGACGTCAGTGGGATGGGTAGAGAAAGGGGCAAGTCAAACCTTGAACATGTGAGGAACAAGCCCAGTTCTTACAGTTTTCATCATCAAGTCCTTGTTTGTCCAAAGATAAAGTTTTGGATCCTACCCCATTTGACTACTCTTCCACCACCTGTAATTCTGACCGATTAATGCAAGTCAATTAAAAGACATGCACAAGTTAATGTATATGGAAAAGCTATGGAGGCCATGGTGGGAAGGATTGCTAGTTGCAGATGAACTTCATTGATGAAGCTTTCAAACTCCACGGGAAGGTGAACAACTTGCAACAAAGCTCTCATCCACTATTGGGATCTTGATAAAGAACTTAAAATTTGGAGTCAGTTCATAGTAGCCCTCCGCCGCATGGGACAGCATATGAAACATTTTATGGGCAAGCAAGGTTTTGATACAAAGGATAATTTTTTCGATGTCTTGGTTCGACAGCGTGCATGGAAGATCAAGGCCTGAGGAGGCTTTGGGAGAATTAAGGAATAGCTGGCAGAAATTGGGAGGCCTTCAAACACTATTTAGATCTGTCTTAAATATAACTTTTCCATCTTCATGATGAGACTTCTGGTGTGCCTCTTACTTAATAAGAAATCAAACATCTCATTCAGAGCTTTTGTCAAAGGGGATCTGTCAGAACGCTCATTTCCAAGGAAAAAATGAGAGATCCTGTTCTCTTCAATCGCCTAGAAGAAAAAAAAGGTCCATAAAGATTATCATATACCTGTCAAGTTTGATAAGGAAATGGAGAATGCCTCAGATGTTGGACTAGTCTACCACAACACATCAGTCCCACTGGCAGACTAGCTAGGTGTTGAAGAGATCAGACAACTGATCCTTAATCCAGTGGGTCCTCCAATCTTGAACGCTTTGTCTTCTTTCGCCCTGATTCTTTCTCCTGCTTCTTTCTTCATCAATGAATTTTTTGTATGAGGGGGGGTATTGTTATTTCAACCCTTGAAAACGAATCATTAGTTAAAAGACGTAGTTACCGAGAGTAACTAATTGTACTATATCATGGCCTCTCCTCGCCATTTTGAGGAAAGAACTTGGCTTAGTTCTGACATTGTAAATAAAACTTTAACGAATCAATACAGAACGGATTTTTCATTCTTTTGTCCTATTGGTTTTCCTTATATCCTAAGCTATTCAATTTATCTTGTTAGATCACTACTATCTGTATTATGCTGATAAGCCTTTTGTATTCTTTCAGTGAGATTTTTTATTTACAGACTTTGGAGTGTCTTTTCAATGTCATCTTATTAAATTTGAATACACAATGATCTTCTTTACCAATTCGTTGTCCCGGTTCGCATGCATAAGGAATTACTCTGTTCATCTATAAGTCTGAATGGTGCCTTTCTGCTCGTTCTCATATTTTCATTCCTCGGTTCTTTTGTGATTGATGATCCCTTGTCGAAACCACTTTCATCAGATCCCAAGTCCCAAGAAAATCATGCTTTTGTATATGTGTTAAAATAGGTTCATTTTCTGAATAGGGACCTCTCCCATTACAGCGAGCGACGGCTTTTCCCCTGACTGGTGCTCTTCTTAGTCCGCTATTTTGACGACCAACAGTTTTTTGGCGACTTTCCGCTGGGGAATTCATATTCTAGTTCTATACTCATTTATTGATCATCTTTTATCTGGCGACTCCCGTTTTACTCGGGGAGAGGCCCCTGTATTGAATATTCCAATTTTAAAAATTTTGGGAACAGCAGGGTTTTCCCTCTCCTTCAACAAGGAAAATAGAACGGCTCGTTCACAGCACCCCCTGTCCAGATAGAATCCCTACTGGTGGTAAAAAAAAAAATTTTTTTTTTTTTTTTTTTTAAATAAATGTCCCCTTCAGAGCAAATCATCAGCTCCCTAATTCTTCAAGCTTGATTCTTGCTGGTGTTTCCGGTTCCTCTTCAACAGCCTTTTTTCAAAGAATGGTGGTATCCATTGGCCTTGGGTCCATCCATTTTGGGGTTGGGCCTCTGCCCTTCCTTAAGCCCTTTACATATTACCCAGAGGTAACCAGTGACGAACTTTCCTAAAGTCAAAGGTGATGGTAAAGTACAATCCTGATGAACAAATCTTGCCTTCATAGTTGCATGCAGAGTTCTGAGGGGGAACATAAGACGTCTTTCCCGTAAGCGATCCTTCTGTTGAGACTTTACACAGCATAATGTTGCTGTATTTAGTTCTATCACCTTTGGTGAGCGATCACTAGCTGGAACACAATGAAAGAACAGGTTTGAAACCATTTCAAACCGGCCGGAAGACGTGCATGCTTTGCTAGCCCAAATTCTCAAATAAAGAAGTAATCACAATAGCCACATGAGAGAATTTGTGGCTTGTTCCAAAGTTTGCATTAAACAAAATTCACTCAAATACTCAACATTAGATCCAATTCAACAATGCTTCTTCCTAAATGCCCCCAATTGCCTGCAAGTTAGCTTTATGCACTGAGAAGGGCTAATCTCGCAACTTGGCCCGAGGATCAAAACTCTTGTTTGTTAGTGTAAAGATGATTACAGGTCAGGGAATTGAGGAGAGACCCTGCTAAACTATTCTGATTCTTCCTCTTCCCTCCTCTTTCTACTTCGGGAGCTAATACTGATCCAGTGTTACAAAACTTGCAAATGAATCTTATCGCCATTCAGAAACAATTGGCTCACATACCCCTTCAAACGTTCCAAGGGGAATTTCAGCCCAGAAATCATTTGCTTGCTTCTCAAACAGGCTAAGCGCTTGAGGACCCTCCTATTAAAGTTCCTGTCATGCAACCTATGAAGTTGAGGAATCCAGAGGTGATGAGGATGTTTAATGAAGATTGCGAGGAATTTGTTACGAGGTTGAGAGGAAACAGATGAACTTGAGGGATCTCGATTATTTCTTCACCACTCGAGGCATTGATGAATTGGGGTGGGGGATGATTATGACGAAGTAGTAGTAGACATGAATAGCGCATCCTACGTTGGTCCCGACCTCCGAGAGCAGACAATCAGAGGAGAAAGTTATGCACCCACCAAGAAATCTCCGGAGCCAAGCCGACAAGGACTATCCCTTTATTGCCAAAAGAGGATCTCCGACCCCCACTTTCATCTACCCCAAAGTGAGTCCTGCAGTCTACTCTAAAGTTACTTCTTTTTGTCCCCTAAAATTGATCAAAACTAAAAACTAGGATCTCAGTGTGATAACCCTCCACTTCTGGTCTTTCGATATTATTGTCACTTAAAAAAATACTAAGGTTTCAAATCCAGAGGCTGAATATCTCAACTCATCCAATGCTTTTGCAAAAATGATTCACTTTGCAATTCTCATTCTAAAACGACTTCTAAAGGCCTTTTACCCACTCCTTTCGTCTTCTGCACCACAAGCCTAATCTGGTAGCCAGCACCCACCCAAGACAAATCAAACCATTCTATGTAACACTCATTATAGCTGGCCAAAGGCTCGGTAATTACCTCATAGACTCAGGATCATCAGACAATGTAATGCCTACAAAATTAGCTCATGCTTTAGGCTTGACTCTCCCACACATCGCACTTACTGATCTTGTTATTCCATGGAGAGTAAGGACGTTGCCCATGGTCGGAAGAATTAAGGACGCAACAAGTGGCTTTTGCTACTTTGCATGAGAAGAAAGATCTTTGGCTAACTATCTATAGTAGCAGATATTCCTCTTCATACTGGAATGTTGCTGAAGCAGGAACTTTTCTGTAGATTGGGTGTATAAATTACATGGCGATTGGTCACCACCTTCATGCCCTTCATACCTGTTAATGGGCAAATGACTAGCTGCTGCCTGAGAAGCAGTTTGAGTAGATTGTACAAAAAACTGATTATGCCCCACACGCTCTAACAAATTCCTCTATGGAGGATTGGGGCATGGCAACTACATGATTATGTCTCCTGAGAATCCACTCCCCAAAATGTGCCACCTCAAGATCCTAATGGTGTTTGGATAGTTATATTTACATTGGAAGTTTGTTCTTCCGTTGGTCTGGAGCTGTGTCATGTTGGTGTCACCTGAAGGAAGCATTCAATCCTTTCCATTACGAGTTACAATTTTGTAAAATACCATAATCCAGTAGCAGTATGAAGCTCTCATTATTGGACTCCAGGTGGCAAAGAAGCAAGGTGTGAAGAAAATCTCTAGCTCGTGGGTATGCGGACTTGATTGTTAAGCAAGTTAGGAACCTCTCCAGGTAAAGATATAAGGTTGAAACATTACTGGAATGAGGTTTGGGAATCCATTTGAATTCTTTATGCTCTCCATCGAAGCAATACCTAGGGAAGACAATACAGGCTTGATTCCTAGGTCTCAGGGTCACTGCTCATTACCTCATGCCTGACTTTTCTCAAGATAAGTTCACCCTTTAGATGACCATCGACCTAGTGTACCTGATAATACCAGTAACTGGTAGGGTTTTCAATGATGATCAACACCTACTTTCTTTCTGTAGAACTCCAGGATAATTTGGAACATTTACTTTTAAGGAAGCGATAATTTTGCCCTCGGGAAAGTGTGCCCTTAACGAAGAAGCCATCAAAAAGAAATCGGATCAGATGATGGATCAAAACTCAAAGGAAACAAGATTCAAAGGATTGGGAGTTAGAGTAACTGTTTGTCAACACGACGGTATGTAATTTTAGAGCTTCTACTTGCCTCAAACAATCAGCTGAATATGACAAAATTATATTGGGAGTTCTACTAACTGACCCTAAACTCGTGAACATTGGAAAATGTTTGCACACCAATGAAGGAAGAAGGTAATTGATCTTTTAAGACGTACAGGATGTTCTTGCTTATTTCCTATAAATATTTAAACGCTTTCCAACCAAGGAGATGTAGCATTTTATTCCTCTCAACCTGGGATTAGCCTTTTAAAAGAAGCAGTTCAAACAATCCTAAGATACTGAAAATTTTCAATAAATACAGAAGTTATTGAAGGCTAAAATCATTTTTTTTCCTATCCATCATTTCAACAATGGATTGCCATATTGTGAATTGTGGCCCATTATAAAGCAAAATGGTGAATTCGTATCCGGTTGACTTCAGAATTAATCAAGCTTCCTTGAAAGATTTATCCTTAAGCTCTTTGATCCGGTCTTCAAGCATAACGGGATCTGAAATGTTTCTAGCTGTGGATTCTCAGGATATGAACCAGGTAGAAGTTATAACACAGACCACACAAAAGCTTTCCTACCCCTTGGGGGCCTTTGCTTACAAAAGGATGCCTTTTGGGCTCATCAATGCCGGTGCCACTTTTCAGAGGGCTATGGATTTGGCCTTTGGAAGTTTGAAAGGAAATTGTATCGTCGTATACCTTGATGACTTGACTGTATTTTCTAAAACAAGGGTAGATCATTTCCAGCATCTAAAGACAGTTCTGCTAAGTTGTAGAGAACATGGGATCTCTTTAAATCCTAAGAAATCTATTTTTTGTGTCACGGAGGGGAAATTATTGGGGCACGTTGTCTCCAAAGATGGTATAAAAATTGATCCTGAGCGAGTTCAAGCTATTCATCAAATTCCTTTTCCAACCAGCAAAAAGGGAGTGCACTCTTTCTTTGGTAAGATACACTTTTTGAGAAGGTTCATCCCTGATTTTGCAGAGCTAACTTTGAATATCTCCCAAATGATGAAAGGAAAACAAACGTTTGGTTGGTCTCCTGAAGGGAAAGAAGCCTTTGAAGGTATTAAAAGGGCCATTGCTAAAACTCCTGTTTTAGCATGTCCAAATTTCAGCAAAGATTTCATTTATCTATTATTACGCCACGAATAACACCTTGGCTGCTGTTTTGACTCAGGAAGATTCTAATGAGCACGAACTCCCAATTACATTTATGAGCTATATTCTAAAAAATCATGAGTTAAAATACACCATAATGGAAAAACATGCTTTTGCAGTGGTTAAATCTATCAAGCAGTTTCGTTTTTACATTCTTAACTCTCACTCCATGGTGTTGGTACCAGATACAACTATCAAGTCAATTCTCACACAGCAGGAATTTGGATCCAAGAGAGGGAACTAGGTGGCCAAGGTCTAAGAATATGACATTGACATCAGACCAACTAAGCTCGTCCGTGGAAAAGGCCTGTGTGAACTCATCGCTGAAGGAGCTAGACATGAGTTACTGGAGGATAAAGTTGGTCTTCCTACCATTTTGTTTCTTAGCTCAGTTGACGAATGGTATGTTGATATCACTCATTTTCTCACCTATGGGGAATGCCCCTCTCATTTTTCTACCAAAGAAAAGAGGGTTGTTAAACTAAGGTCATTTCAATATGTGTTGTGGGAAAACACCTTGTTTAAACGTGGGTTAGATGGAAGGTTTTTGAAATGTGTGGACAAGGAACAACAAAAGAAGCTACTCTCAGCTTTTCATGATTAGGCATGTGGAGGGCATTACTCATCAACTATCACTGCTCATAAAATACTTCATGGAGGATATTACTGTCCTACCTTGTTCAAGGATGCGTCAAAATGGGTTGATAAATGTGAGGCTTGTCAGACTTTCGTGGGTAGACCCAAGTAGGCCTCCTTGCCCCTTAAACCAGTTGTGATCGAAGAACCTTTTCAGCAATGGGGTTTAGATTTCATTGGAACACTTAATCCCTCTTCTAGTGCTGGTCATACCCACGTATTAACTGCCACAGATTATTTCACCAAATGGGTAGAAGCCATTCTAGTAAAGAGTACTACTTCAGAAGTAGTATGCAATTTTTATCAAAGAAAACATCTTGATAAGGTATGGTGTGCCAAACAAGATTGTGACAGATAATGCTTCAAATTTTTCTTCAACCGAGATGATGGATTTTTGCTATGGATATGGCATCTCCTTAGCTCACTCCTCATATTACTATCCTCAGGGAAATGGACAAGCAAAATCAACAAATAAAAATCTGGTGGCCATAATAAGGAAATTAGTCAATGAATCCCAACGGAACTGGCACAAGAAACTCTATGATTCTTTTTGGGCAGATAGGATCACACCTAAGAGAGCCATTGGGATGTCTCCTTTTTAGGTAGTATATGGATTTGAGGCCCAATTGCCAGTTACAGTGGAGCTCCCAGCTCTGCATTTAATGAAGGCCATTGAAGATACCAGTTTCAATGATTCTTTGGATAAGAGAATCATGTATCTTCACAAATTGAATGAGGAAATATTGGAAGTTGTTGATAGGATATTTGCTCACCAACAGAAAGTAAAAGTCTTATTTGATAAGAAATCCAGGTTCAGGGATTTCAAAGTTAGAGACACTATTTTGTTGTGGGATAAAAGGCATGAACCTCGTGGCAGCCATGGCAAGTTTGATTCCCTTTGGCTCGGACCTTCCAAGATCAGGCACTTCGCTGGTAAGTAATTATTTTTACCTTGATTATATGGATGGTTCTTCTCTCCCACTTCCTTATAGTGGGCAGTACCTGAAACTATTTAATTCATAGGTGATTAGGGAGTTCTGTGTATATTCTGTATAGTGTGTGTCCTCCTTTCCTTCCCTTGTTTGTGTGTGTTGTTTGCGGTGTTGTCTTTTGTATTGGTTTGCTTTTTGACTGCATGGCCCAATGGATAAGGTACTGGTTTACTTCCCCGAGTTTGTCTAAATTCTTGCCTTGTCTCATTCTTTGAATCTATGCCAAGTCATCCCCAGAAGGAGCCAGTTGTTGTCCACTCAAAATTCCCCTACTTTTAAGAAGTTGAAAATTAAAATTTTGAGGTTAAATGTCTTTTATGTTATCCTGGTAGTGTGATGATAAGTCAAGAAATTGGGAAAATCTACCGTTTTTTTTTGGGTCATTTTGTGAGTTTTTCGGGCCTGTCAGACATTTTTGTCTCGCGTGTCACAGGTTCATTCGTGCTCTCTGTTCCCTGATCGTCCGGTTTACCCGAAGTCCGTTCTTTTCGGGCCCGTCGGAACTTTTTGTCCCAAATGTCCCAAGTTCACCCGGAACCGTTGTTCCCTTTTCGTCCGATTTGGCCGAATCACGTATTCCACGTACTTTCGTCCCTCATGTCCCAAGAACATTTGTGCGTCTTTTCCCCGCGTCACCCGAATCGGCTGAACCGCGTACTTTGCGCTTTCGCGTCCATCGTATCCTAAATGAACCAAGTGCCATTCATGCTAATTTTTCCTGCTCTACCTGAATATCTTGCTTTTCAATTTGGTAGATGTGTATGTAATGCACATTTATTTCCTTTCTCTCTCCTAAACAGCTATATAATGAACTGCCCCCTATGCGTTTTTGCACACTGCTTTCATGCTATCTATTTCTCGAACCCTTGCAACCAAAATTTCTGCATGCGTATCCATTTCCCTTACGATTCCATCCCAAGTCTAGCTTGCAGCTTTGCTCTCCGAGTTACTATCAACATGAAGATCAAATTCCAGGGGCAAGAACAAGTTTCACCTCTCGAGTCTGTCGTTCCTGATATCGGGGACAGTGAAGTTCGCCACCTTGATTTTGGGGATTTTTGGGCAAGGATGATAGATTCAAACCCTTCAGCTATGGCACAGATGATTCATGACAGTGGCTTGGCGTTCGCCGGTGGCTTCCCAATTTCAGTACAATGTGCAGACACTGTACTCGCTTGTGGAGCTCATTTTAGTCCCGACTCAAGTGAACTAACAAACGTGCATGGAGAACTCATTGCCAAGTTAGATGCCACCACCATTAGCACTGCCCTAAGGATTCCAGAAATGGACAATGCTATAGTTATCTCCCAGAATCAAGCACAGGCCCTTTTCGATCAAGATAGTGATAACTATAAGGCGCGGGTCGCGAAGTCCTGGCTAAAAAACCCTAAGAAGGGGGCATCTTGTCTATCCAAAATTCTGTTCCATGCCGATTTCAACGAAGAACTATCAGATTTCATAATCCTACTGGCTCGGGTTATGGGCTTACCCTCTACTAATGAGTTCCATTTTTGTATGTGCCCACTTATCAACATGGTGTGCGAAGGTACTCAAAGTATCAACTGGGCAGAGATCATCAGTATGAACCTAGTGGAGCAGCTTTCTAATGTACAACAAACAAAGAAATTATATATGACTTCATACCTGATGTATACTCTAGCAGCATCGAGGCAATGGTTTGGTTTTTCATACATCAATGCTCACAAGGATGACCCCGTGTATGCCTACTACCCGCAGTTCACCCTAGAAACAAGCAATTGCAATTTCCGAAGGGTGAATGATGCTTTCACCATGTACATTGTCTTGCTTCTTGAGAGTGACACAGCGAGAAGATTTTCTGATGAAGCCATGAGTCTGATATCGCACTACGGTGCTTATTTTATCCAATTCCAAAAATTTTCCTATATCAGGCTTGCTGGCTATGAGAGCACTCCTCTCAAGCTCCCTATGTTCTGCAATGACAAAATGGCCTTGTTAGAAGTGTATAGGAAATTGGACAAATTGCATAGAACCTGCAGGGATAAGAAAATTACTGGCTTGCATTTCCCCATCTCTTTGGGAAACTACACCTGCAAAACAGCCCTGGACACACAAAATATATTAAGAGCCCTAGCTCCCATCACTGTCCATTTCTTCAAGCCAAGAACTTGTTTTGACTTGAAGAAGTTTATTAAGCAGAACATCAAGATCACCTATCATCATACGGTAGACACAGAGGACTATTGGGCTGACTGTGCTGATGATTTTGAAGCAAGAAGGAGGCATTACGGCAGGTTTTTCTCTACAAATTGATTCAGGAACTCAATTTGTACCAAGTTCCTGAAGGGCTTCAAGATGATAATTCTGACCTGTACTCATATGAGCATGACAATGTGGTCAAACACACTCCCTTGGAGGACTTGGATTGGTTCAAGAAGGAGAAGGATGATTTGGCTGAAATCCTGGCTCCAGTCTTAGCCAGGACCAAGATCTGGTTTGATAGAAAATTTTGTGAGCACAGGAGGCACTCAGGGGAATCCTCCTCCAAGGATGCTTCAACACCAAGGAGGGAAGCATCGACACCCAGATCAGAAGCACCTATGCAAACCCCTCTTGCCTCATCAACTCAAGGACCTGCAGTCTCTACTCCTTCCTCATCCACCCAGGTGTATCAGAAGAAAGTCAAAGAAGTTAAAAAGGAGCCTGTGGAAGAAGATCCCCTAAGGAAGCATGCAGAATTGCCATCGGGACTAGAGAACATTATTGTTCTCAGTGATAGTGAAGAGAGTGAAGTGCCAGCTCTTGCAACCGCCCCTGAAGCTCCAATGGATAAGGATAAAGAAGTCCAGAGCACTGAATTTCAAAGCACTGTTGATTCCTCTTCACCAGGAGCCCCAAGCGCTCCACTCATATCTCAACTCGAGGCAACAGCAGTGCAAAACTTGGGTGCCATGAGTTCTCTGTCTCTTGGCCCTCTTGCCCCACCTTCTTCCTCCTCTTCCTCTTTTACCTGGGTGCAACCTATCGTTGACAATAGGAAGAGAAAGTCTTTCTCCCGGAGCTCAGGACCAAATTTTGATGTTGTGGCAACCTTGTTAGGCACTACTCCTCCTTCTCACGCCAAAAAAGCCATAACTACCTCCAGGATAGTGTCTGATGCTCAGGGCCAACAATTCCTGGAGATAGCCAAGCCTAAGGTAGACAAACCTGAGCAAGATTTGCAGGCATCCGACCTGGAACTCTCAATAATTCCCATGGGAGAGTCTACACCTAAAGGTGAGATCCACAATCTTCAGGAAACAATTACCAGAGTCATTGGGAGGGTAGAGAAAGGGCAGCAAACCATTGAACAGTTGGAGGAACAAGCCCAGATTCTTACAAGTTTCATCAAGTCCCTGTTGTCAAAAGATAAAGTTTTGGATCCTACCCCATTGACTACTCTTCCACCACTTGTAATTCTGAGCCAAGATGAAGTGCAGAGTATTAAATACATGCACAAGTATTCTGTATATGGAAGAGCTATTGAGGCCATGGTGGATGATATGCTGGTAGCAGGATTGAACTTCATTGATAAAGCTTTCAAACTCCACGGGAAGGTGAACAACTTGCAACAGAAGCTCTCCTCCACTATTGGGAGCATTGATAAAGAACTTAAACTTTGGATCAGTTGCATAGTAGACCTCCGCCTCATGGGACAAGCAGATGAAAACATTTTATTGGAAAGCAAGGTCTTTGAAGATACAAAGGATAATTTGTCGAAGTCCTGGGTCTACAACGTGGAATGGAAGATCAAGGTCCTAGAGGAGGCTTTGGGAGAATTAAGGAATAGCTGGCAGAAGGGTGAGGCCTTCAAAACACTAGTTATATCTACCTTTAAAGATATACATTGCCATCTTCATGATGAGACTTCTGGTGTGCCTCTCACTTTATAAGAAATCAAAGCTCAATTCAGAGCTTTTGTCAAAGGGGATCTATTCAAGGAAAGCTCCATTTCCAAGGAAAAAATGAAGGAGATTTGTTCTCTTCAATCTGCCATAGAAGAAGCCAATAAAGATTATCATACTCATGTCAAGTTTGATAAGGAAATGGAGAAGTGCCTCAGATTTATGACTCAGTCTACCACCAACACATCAGTCCCACGTGGCAGAGACATAGCTGAGGCGTTGAAGAGATTCAGACAACGGATCCTTAAATCAGTGGGTCCCTCCCAATCTTGAACGCTTGTCTTCTTCTCCTGATTCTTCTCCTTCTTCTCTTCTTCATCATGAATTTATTGTATTTAGTTGGGGTATTGCGATTTGCAACCCTTTAACTAATCATTAGTTAAAAGAAGTAGTTACCGAGAGTAACTAATTTGTAAACTATATAATGGCCTCTCCTCGCCATTTTGGAGGAAGAACTTGGCTTATTTCTGAAAGTGTAAATAAATCTTAACGAAATCAATACAGAAGGATTTTTCATTCTTTGTCTATCTGGTTTCCTTTATTCCTAAACTATTCATTTAATCTTGTTAGATCACTTGTCTGTATTATGCTGAGAAGCTTTGTATACTTACAAATGTTATTTACAGAACTTTGTGTCTTTTCAAATTTCATCATATTAATGTGATACAAATGATCTTATTCTAATTCGTTGTACCCTCGCATGCATAAGGAATTACTCTGTCATCTATAATTTTGAATGGTGCCTTTCTGCTCGTACTCGCATTTTCATTCCTCAGTCCTTTTGTGATTGATGATCCTTATAGAAAACACTTTCATAATATCCAAGTTCCACAAGAAAATCATGCTTTGTATATGTGTAAATAGGTTCATTTCTGAATAAGGGAACCTCTCCCATTAAAGAGGAGGGACTTCTTGTCCCCTGACTATTGCTCTTCTTGAAGTCCTATTTGACGACCAACAGTTTTTGGCGAGTCCGCTGGGGAATCATATTCCAGTTCTATAATCATTTTATTCATCATCTTTTGATCTGGTGACTCCACGTTTTTACTCGAGGGAGAAGGGCCCTTGGTATTGAAGATTCTCAGTTTCAACTTTTGGAACAGCAGGGGTTTTCCTCTCCCTTCAACAAGGAGAAATATAAAGTGTCGTTCAACAAGCACTCCACCTATCCAAGATAGAATCCCTACGGGTGGTATTCCTTCAGAGCAAATCAGTCCTAATCTTCGAGCTTTGATTCTTGTTGGTGTTTCAGTTCCTCTTCAAGCCTTTTTTCCAATAATGGTAGTACCATTGCCTTGGGGCCATTGTGTTGGGCCTCTTGCCCTTCCTCAGCCTTTGCATGAGGTACCCAGAGGTAACCGGAAGAACTTTCCTAACTTCAAAGGCGATGGTAGAGTACATCCTGATGAACACATCGCAACCTTCATAGTTGCATGCAGAGTTCTGGGAGTTGAACATGAAGACGTCTCCGTAAGACTTTTTGTTGAGACTTTACAAGATAATGTTGCTGATTGGTTCTATCTCCTTCCAACCGGAGCTATGACTAGCTGGAACACAATGAGAACTAGGTTTTAAAATCGTTTCAAACCGGCGGAAGACGTGCATGCTTTGCTAGCCCAAATTTCTCAAATAAAGAAGGAATCACAAGAGCCCATGAGAGAATTTGTGGCTCGATTCAACAGGTTGATTAACAAAATTCCACCAAATACTCAACCTATAGATCAAATTCAAAAATGCTTCTTCCTAAATGCCCAATTTCCTGAAGTTAGTTATGCACTGAGAAGGGCTAATCTCGCAACATTGGCCGAGGATCAAACTCTTGTTGTTAGTGTTGAAGATGATTTAATCATGTCAGGGAAGTTGAGGAGAGACCCTTCTAAATCTAAGTCTGCTTCTTCCTCCTCTTCTACTCCTGGACCTAATACTGATCCATTGGTACAAAAACTTGCAAATGATCTCATACGATAAGGGGATCCCATTTCCCCTTTGTTGTTCATCATAATGGCTAACAGTCTCTGTCGTTCTATTATAAAATCTATATACAATGGTATGATAAAAGGCTTTCAACCTACTTCAGACAATTATATTTCTTCCCATCAGCAGTTTGCTGATGAAAATATTATGCTCCTTATTGTCTCCATCATTGAAGCTAAGGCTATCAAAACCATTCTCTGATTCTATGAGGAAGCCTCAGGACAGAAAGTAAACTTTGATAAAATCTCGGTATACTTCTTCAATACTCCTATTGAAAGACAAAAAAATATTGCTCTCATTCTTGGTTGCAAAATCAACTCCCTCCCAGCTACTTATCTAGGACTCCCTATGAGTACTAGTAAGGTTTCTAATGAGGTTTTGAATGATTTGCTTAAGAGATTTCAGAAAAAAATTAGCTGGGTGGAAAGGGGCTATCCTCTCAAGTGCTGGTAAATGTTTATTGATTAAAATCACTCTTCAGAATTTACCCATCTATATCATGTCAATGTTCAGCATTCCAGTAGCACTGGTGAATAGCATTGAAAAAATTCAAAAACACTTCTTATGGCATGGGACAGAAGAAAGGTTTAGATATCATTTAGTAACATGGAATCAGGTTTGTAAGACAAAGAGGATCGAGGGTTTAGGAATCAAAGATATCAAAAATATGAATGTTGCTTTAATTGTAAAGTTGGGTTAGAGGCTAATCAAAGGCAGAAACTGTGGACTGAGTTGATCAAAGTCAAATACCTTTCTAATTAAAACATGAATTCCTTTCTTTTTGACCAGCTGCTTCCAAATGGATCACTTTTCTGGAACAATCTTCTTCACATCAGGCATATTCTCTCTCAGGGTTGTAGATGGAAACTTGGAAATGGACATGACATTGATTTCTGGCATGACATTTGGTCTGACATAAGTTTGGATACCACTTTTATCTCCATCAAAGATAACCTAATTAAAAATTATGGAAAGAAAGTCAAAGACTATATTAAGGTGTCTGGCAATAGAAGCAACTGGAAGCAACTCAAAGTTGACAAGGAAAATATGCAGCCCGTTGTCTCCTCCATGCAGACTCATCTCTCCCTAATACATATCAGTCAACATGATAAAAAGGATGAGATTATTTGGATAGACTCCTTTGATGGAGAATATTCAGTTAAATCTGGTTACAATTCTTTTTTTTCTTCTATTGAAAGTAAAATTGATTGGCACAAGCTCTGGATGCCTGAGCTAACTCCTAAAGTAAATTTATTCTACTGGCTTATAATCAAGGGTAAGATTCTCACTAATGACAATCTCATTAGGAAGGGTTTTATCATGCCTAACAGATGTTGCATGTGCCAAGAAGAAGCTGAAGATATTAAACACCTCTTTCTGCATTGTAAGTATACTTCCAAAGTCTGGCATTTTATTTTTGAAATTTCAATCAGAAATGGGTTTTCCCCCATACTTGTCTATAGGCATGGGAACAATGCAACTCCCCATATAAGCATTATTTGATCAGGAGGCTATGGCAAGTGGTTCTCCCTCACACCATGTGGAGAGTCTGGAAATCTAGAAATGATGTTATTTTTAGAAATACCAGAAAGATATGTACAAAAGTCTTTAAAGAAATTATCATTGTAGTGAAAGACAACATTGAAATATTTAAGCCTCCCAAAAATAAAATTTATCCTGAGGAAGAGGAGCACATTATTGCTTCTTGGAACATTGGCACTGATAGCATTAAGCATAAGGATAACAGGAGCATTGAGAGATCTTTTGTATGCTGGATTCAGCCACCCACTGCATGGTACAAACTAAACTTTGATGGAGCTTCAAAAGGTAATCCTGGGGATTTGGGAGATGGTGGGGTGATTAAGATCACAGAGGTTTCTTTGTTGCCATCTTTTTCTGGCAAAGAGTCGGTAAGAAACAAAAAAATCATTACTCGGGCTTTTAGCAAGCGCTATGGGAA
>JAHRHJ020001856.1:0-17057 GCA_019776745.2 Taxus chinensis
GGTAGCGCTTCACAGGATTGTCAACACTACCTCGATAGAGAAGACCTCGCGTTCACAAGATGTGCATGCATTAATTCCATAAGTTTATCTCTTTGTTGTGCTCAGTATTGGTTGTCGCCATCAAAATTTCCTTCAGGACAATGTGATCACCTCACTCCCACTTGAACTACCCATCAAAGCATCCATCTGTGGGGAAGGAAAGAGTGAATATAAACTGACATAATACCGATCTCCCTTATTTTAAGAGATTAACATATTTTACTTTACTGTATGAGGTAGATAAAAGAATTCATTACGGATGAGGGCATTGATTTCACTTGTCTCCAATGCTGTCGTCTAGATTTAGCAAATCGAAATCAGCGGCTGTTATGGATGGAGCATGACAATTGTGGTCAGTTTTTAAGCAGTGCCTGAATAATGAAATTTTTGAGTTGAGTGATTATTATAAATCCTATCATTCCAAAATCTTCTAGATTATAATCGGTGGAGTCATTACCTAATCAGTTCGAATATATGGCCTGTTTAAACTCAAGTAGCAATTCCACTATAAATATTTTATTCTTTTCTGGTTCAAGTTTCCTGATTTTGTGGAATTTCAAATGGAACAGATAACTGTCAATTACAGATTTTTGATAAAGAATTCCACGCGTGGTAAGACAACCCAATTACCAATTGAGTGATAAAGACTTATGGGACATTGTCGATGGAAAACTTAAAAAAATGAATGATGCAGATAGAACTTTGAAACGGAAAGTAAGGAATCCGGACAAAGCAATCTCAATTATCTCGGTCCTTGGTCTTTCCAATGCATAGTTACTCTATTTATCTAAAGCAAGTCATCTAATAACATTTGGGTGACATTGAACAAGTGATGGGAGCTCAAGCAGGTGTGCAACACAGGCGTTGAGTAAAAACTTTTTTGGGCTAAAGATGGGAGAAAATTACAATTGGTTCAACATATCCTTCAGTAAGTTTCGATCCCTTTTTAAATCAATTAGTGGAATATACGGTAGAGTGAGAGAAGATGGCTAAATCAGCTTTACTAAAGAGTTTTTCCAAAAAATATTTAAATATTTCTTTTACTCTTATAGATCATCCTAGTTTTTGAAATTTAATTTTCCCTCGTTGCTTTGATGAGGAAGAAAAAAGTCAACTGTATTTACAAAACCTAAACTTCATGGTTACCAATAATAAATCACATCATTCCAAAAGCTAAAAAAAATTGTATCATCAAGAAATGTCTTTGTGTCATACTCTACTGTACACAATGGACATGTTTTGTGAATTGTAAGAATAGCTCAAGAATCTCTTGATGGATAAGTTGGACAAAGGCTGTTATCTATTGAAGAATATTGGGATGAATTATTCTATCCTGCAATTTGGAAGTAACCTATTAATTACTCTAGTGATGAAGATTTATTTGTATTGAGATCTATCCTTACTGGAGATGGAGGAAATGGTGAGGCAGGAGGAGAATCACAACGTCCTCGAGTTCTTCACTACCTACGTGCCCGAAACTCTTTAGTGACATTCTTTTGTCTTGTGTGAGAATAAGAATAGATGGCAATCCGTTCCTAGGTGCAGTACAGTGCTTGTGGTGTCCCCTGTGATGATAATGATGTCTTCTACCATGATACTATTCAGGAATGGTTCTTGATCAATTGATGTTATGGTTGATGTGAAAATTGGTTGAACGGGTCCCAATTCATGTATTCATCTAATAGGTTGAATGGTCCCTGGAATGTATTCCCACAGCTTGTTGGGGGATGATCGATCCCTGTTAGGCCACACACGAGCGCCATGTTGCTTGGTTGAAGATGATGTGTTCCCCCCCGCATGTTTTAACTAATGGGGTAAGTACGAAAATCTTAGAGTTCTCTATTATTACTAAGTTGCATATATTGTAATATTATTAATATGAGTTTACTTGTAACTCATTGATTAATAATATAGGTTTGTTATCTTGTTTTACACATTATATTTTTGTATACCTGAATGATTTAACGGTATTTGGTTGTGTGACTTCCTATTTTTGTAGGAGTTCAATTTTCTACTTTCAGGGCTATCATTAGCCTCCGTATTGATTGGTAATTTAACGCTGATATAATATCAACCTCATTATTTCTTGTGTGACAATATTTGTTACCATATTATTTACATTTGTTTTTTGGGTTGTGTAATAGTTTTGATGCTGTAAGAGATCTTCACCTTGTTAAAAATAATACATTGTTTGTAATGAATTGCTTAATCTAATCTAAACTTTTCATCCTAAAAAAATGAAAATGAGAATTTTATATAGTAAGGAAAGGAAAATTAATTAGTGTTTGTCTATAAAAATAATGAAATGATTAGGTTTTCTTCCTTTTCTTAACTGAGTCAGAAATGTTCCACTAAGCTTTCTTCAAAAAGATTTGAGAAAAAAAGTGTTAGACTCATTATTATGCTCTCGTCGTTAATATATGTTTTTATAGTAAACATAAATATGTTTGTTTGTTATACCCGTGATTATTCTAGGTTATTTTTTGTACCTACTTCCTATTTATTAGGAAGCGAGTTTGTTGTCCATGGCTACATATTAGCCATTGTATTTGAAGGATTAACATACATAATATTAGAAGATTATTATTATTATCTACACAGTGTTTGGCTCCTCTATCCCCTTCATTTGGTACCAGATCGAGAATTATTTGAGAGTGAAAGAGCAGGTATGGAGAATTAAAAAATAGGGGTAGTAGTATTTTTCTTCACTCCTGTGAACTAGAAAGAATCAAAATTTAAAGAACCTATAGCGCATGATATTATATTTTTCTATGTATTATGAATGTGAAGTTTGTCATAGGGGAACAAATGTGGAATATAATTTAGTGAGAGAGAAGGATTGGTCTTAGCATTTCATGTTGTCCCCCTACCACACCTCTTGGCATTCAATCCTAACACAGTAATCAAGAATCTACAATTTTTCTATCAACATTCCAGAGCTCTAAAGTGTATGTAATCAAAAATTCATTATAAGATCTATCATAATCTTGCATGTAGTTGTGTAAGTGGAGTCGATGGTCAAAGATTTTGTAGCATTCTATATCATTTTCAAAGAATATACCAAATCCTCCATTCGGTGCAGGTCTGGTAGGGAGAATAAGGAAAGTACAATTTATCTCACCAATATTCTTTCTCCATAGCATTATCACATTGATTTCTATGGCCACGTGTATCTATCAAGGTCGTGCCCATTGAATCCATTGTGATCATATTGTCCTCGACACCGATGGTAAAATCTCACCTTTAAAAACTGATCAGGAGTCTGTGTGAGCTCTCATACAACATATATTTTCGGTATACCAAAAGTCTAAGCATTTATTTTTGAATAGAACAATTGTGATGGTCTTCTCCTAAATGTGAGCTCCCCACATGCATACACCTTTCACAAGTGAATAATCTAATATTTTATTCATATAATTAATTATCAAATTCGATACAAACTTAGCTACCTCGTATACAGAACAATGAAGTTAACCTTAGGGACAAAGTTGAATTTTCAGTTCCATGCATACCAGTGTTATATAAACGTATTAGACAAACTGAAAGGGTAAATCAGATATAGTTGTGAATACATTCTCAAGTATGTGACTGCATTAGATCAGCAGTACATGTGGTTAAGAATATCTTCCAATTATCACTTAAGTCTTCCTACACCAACACTTACCAAGTTCATTCAGTATCGCTTAAAATGAATCCTTTTGAGGCAGTTTATAAACGTAAGTGTACAACACCTATCAGTTAGAACAACGTGTTTTGATAGAGAAGTAGTAGGAGTATGAAATGTATGATCAGAAATGGAACAACAAGTCTAAGCTCATTCATAAGCAATTGAAATTTAAGTTGTTGATAGGTATTTTTAAGCTACGCTAATTTAATAGAGAGTTGATTATTATCAAAATTGAATTATGGAGATGAAGTAGTCATAAGGAGTTAAGCCTCAGAAAGACCTCGAAAGAGTCACAATGGAAGTTATCAGCCAAGTTTTCACATCGCTTTGTTGAGACCTTTTAAAAGTATCGAATTAAACATGCCTTATGTCATACAGGGTAGTGTTGTTTCCCTCATTATCTGATAGATAAATGATGTTTTTTCATATCTCCTTTCCTAGAAAATTATATATCTAATTTATCATATGTGGACTTATCAAATGAGACTCAAGTTTACATGTTCAAGATCTGAGTGTCATCATGGTTGAACCTGTAAGGGTGTTGGAAACTTGAATGTTCCAGTTACGAAAGGTAGAGAAGGTCAAGTCAATGCGAAGGTCTAATGTCAGGCCAATTTTATGAAGAAAGTACAAATTGGGGAGAATTTAGATGAAATAAAAATGTGTTTGAGTGTCTATACCTGTTTTAGTGCTAAAACATAAATTTGATATACTCTTATTATTCAATATTGTTCGAATGAATAAAAAATGCTGGGTCATGTTTTTTTTGTATGGTTGAAATGGTGTCTGTTAGAGCCATTATGGAATTATGTTACCTTATGATACCTCATTCTTATCACTTGATGATTTGGTAGTTATACAATTATTCTTGAAATATTGATAATTCATTATCTTCTAGTTTGATATAAATTTTATAGGTATGCCAAAGAATTAATCACATTATCAGATGATTGGGTTAAGGTAAATAAATGAACAACCTTATCCTCACTATTTTGGTTTTTCCCCATTGGAAAACAGAAGACCACCAAGAGTGGAATACTTGGAAAACTCATGGTGCGAGCTATGGAAAACAAATTTGTAGGATATAAATATTGTCCATAAGGAAAAATGATGATCAGAATATAAGTGAATATGCAGTGTAGTCAACTTGAGGTTTCACCATTTATGAATTAGATGGGGAATATTAGAAAACATTCTATTAGAATTCTCTTATTAATATATTGATATGAATTCGATGTATCTTTATATTGGATTTATTACTAGATAAAATAATGTGACTATGTTCATACCTTTGATGTTTCTTGGTAGTTGGGATCTTCAGTTATGCCAATGATATTGCCTACTTAGTTGGAGATGTTAACAAAAACAACACAATAAGCTAATTTTTCATTGATTTGAATGGATTGAGCATAAATGTTGATTACCGGCTATTGGGATTGTTTCATAATGTTCTAAGTTATACCTTGTAAATGATTCAAAACTGATAGAGAATTTTGCTTCTCTACCTAGCCACTATATGTCAAACAGTTGTACTTATAAATGTAACTATCTAAGTGAGGATTCTTATTAATCTAAGGGACCATGGGAGAGAGGGGTACATGAAAAAGGAAATTAAGTTAAATTTAACTGTTCAACACCAAGAAGTTATGGATAATGAAAATCGGGTTATTATGATTGGACAATGGTCATTATTGAATATAGGAGATGGCTGACATGAGTACTTCATAGATCCCAATGACAACATCCATTCTCAACAATTTCCATAGAGCATAATAGAAATTAATGTTTATCGTTATTGCTCAGATCGATTAAACATGAAAAATACAGGAATAAATACAATAGAGAGGTAAGATAATACAATAAACATAGGTGTAGGGTATACCCTATCTATAAGTGGAATTAAAATAATTCATCGATTGATTAAAAATATAGAAGATGGGAAAGGTATGGGATGATGTTAAAATTTATAAACTTGGTAGTTCCACAGTTAAATGAAAAGCAACATGCATTGAATGAGTATGAAAACCACCCGAGCTATGGCTAAGAACCCTTTAAGACCATTACCCCATTATATGGCGTCTTGCCAACCATGTAGAATGGTGTGATTCATCATAATTCAATGGTAGTTTGCTACCATTCGATAGATAGATATTTATCTAACAATGGATAACAATTTCAAATTTAAGCCGACAAGAATAATATTTAAAATTGTTAATGCACCTAACCTCACCAAAAATAGAGGGAAAAGTTGTAGTATGGTGTACATGTTCATAATGAGACATTTCCAACCAATCCCCACAGTCCTTGTGAAGTGAAATTTCGAGGAAGTTATAAAGATAAATTTATGGCCCTTCATTTTTTTATGGTTATTTTTTTTTAGCTTACATGGAGCTGGTTGTATGCAGAATGAAGGGACAGTCTATTTAATGTGTTTTCTATTCCAATTTTCCTAGAATCATTTTTGAAATTGTACTGATCTTTTCTTGGAAGGTGATTAAAAGTGTGAAGATTATAATGGAGATTGTCATTTGATCTGGTAACTAATTGTCTATTGAGTATGTCTTTGGGGTGGTTGGTAAAAGATTTTTTAGCACTCAATTGACTTGTGGACAAGTGAGTGTAGAATCTTGTGTCCTACTTCCATTAGGTAAATCACATTTCTCTCTACCCCAATTTATTATTTATAGCATCAAAACACTTTAATGCTTTAAGATCAGCATGAAATCTTGCTCAGTAACCGTGAATCTAGGGTATAGAATCAATTTTGTGTTGTTCTGAAATAGTTCCATTGACTGCCATGTTGAGAGTTCACCTGGATATACAATGACCAACTCCCCCTTAGGAGGCATGATAGTAGCGTAGAACTACGTGCCCCATGAAATTTTTCATTTAGTTCTTAAATTTGTCCAATTTATACCCAAAAACATGGTGTAAATGTAGACCCTGTAAGTGGAAGGTGTTGTGATTATGTTCCTTTGCTTACTCTATGAATCCGGTTGGGTTATTTTTCCATTTAAGTTTAGAAAGAATCTACGAATGCTAAGTATCAAAATTTCAGGCTAGGCAAGGAGGAAATGAATGTCCTAATGGTTGATTTTGGATAGGCCAATATTTGGTTAGAAACCCATCTGGGTTTATGTCATTTGAATGGTCATGTGCTCAGCTATGAAAATTGAAGTTCAAAATATCCCTAGGAGGGGGTATTATTTTAATAATCTCGACCTTCAGGTCTATTGTTTCCTGATCTTAAGGTGTAGAACATTCATGTTGTGGTGTAAGGCTAAATGGGTCGAAAAAGGTATAAGAAAGTTGGATTTTTCTTAATGTATTAAATGCTTGGAATTTCAAGTTTATTTTCAATGTGTGTTCCTCTATACAATTTTATAATTTACTATATGAATACATTTAAGAATACTTGATATCCTGGATTAAATGTCCTGAGAAGTGCTATGAGTTATATCAGTCAAATGAGCCAGTTAAATAAACATTCCTTTCACTTAGAAGGTCACTATGCATAAGCACTGATAGGCAAGGTTGAGGTAATCTTAATGGAATTAAGTCAACATTTGTTGTTAAAATCAAATCACTTGGTTTTCCTATAAGTCATATGGGAATGGTTTTGTTTTATCAATATGAAACAATGACTTGTTGCTCATGGGAGTTATCTAAGGTAGGAAAAAATACAACAAAAGGTAATACATATTGATTGTGTATTATAAATTATGGAAGTATGTTGACTGTTATTATTAAGTTATTTGAATGAATGAGAAATAAACATTTCTTAGTGTATGTCTAGAGATTATTGGAGTTTTTTTTCAATAAGAGGATAGAGGATATCATTTATTTAGTAAAGTAGAGTGTAGAGATTTCATTAGATAATGTTATTGATGAGTTTTACAGATCAAGTACTTGGTTTGAATGAATATTTGAAATGTCGAGGATGTTTAAGAAAATAAGTCAATTTCTTTGGTGTGATGCAAATGATGACATTATTATTAAGATGTACATGAAGAAAGTCTTTTCCTCATTATTAGATAATCAAAAGTATAGTAAAACAAGGATATGCATTTTTATGATCAAAAGAGTGATTTTAAAGTATAAAAGAAGGGAAAATGAGGATAACAGTGAAAAGGCAGCATTAATCTCCTATTAATATGAAAATATAGAGATAATGGATTTTAATTAGAGTCATCTTTGTTATAGGGGAAGCATTTAAAATTAGGATCTCCTTTTCATGCCAGTTGATTTTGAATTGGCCATTTTCTCATATTAAGAGAAAATTGTGCATCTTAAGTCAAATTTTCTGGCAGATGAAAAAAGACTATCAATATGATTTCAAGGTATTTATTGCATGACATGTTTATAAAAACAATCTTATGCTTCATTGTCCATTTTGATGAGGCATCTTAGCCTTAAATGGTATTGTTGATTCTAGAAAATAAATATTAAACTTGTATATTAATATTGGGTTGGCAATTTATAAAAAATCATGTGTACATCGTTAAATTACTATCTGTTCTTATTCCAATCAGCTTAATGTATGGGGTATGTCTGGTGCAAAGAAATCTTATTTGAGTGGAGCTTCAAATATCTTATTAATGATTGAGGAATAATTAGATTGGTCATACCTTGGGAAAAGTTACAACTATTAAGGAGATTGTTTGCATTATCCATATTCCCTTACCATTGTCCAATTAAGATGTACTTATGGAATCACTCGACATTTTCATTACAATATTGTTCTATTGTGCGATTGTTTCTAACCATGCACAATTACTATCTTAAATTACATTTCAGATCACCATGGACCTTTATCATGAAATTATTTAACTGTTGTAAATATCTTTCCTCCAGGTGTTTCAGACAAGCATGAAGAAGGTATGGAAATCAAGCAGAATCTCATCATCCCATGGGAAATGGTTTGGCCCTTGGCACCATAGCTAATGGTGCATGACCCACACGGAGATGTGACAGGGTATATAAGGACCCCACCACATATTTAGCATCACAGAATCAATGGCGCATCACGGAATGAACTAACTGATAAAGGATTTGCCCTTGGCACACAGAAATTGCGCATGACATTGGAGTTCGACAGGGTAAAGGATGCGCCCTTGGCACACAGAATGGCACATGACACGAAGTGTCGATAGGGTAAAGGATGCACCCTTGGCACACAGATTATGGCGCATGACACGGAGTGTCGACAGGGTAAAGGATTATGTGCCCTTGACACACAGAAGTGGCGCAACACACGAAGTGTCGACAGGGTAAAGAATGTGCCCTTGGTGCATCTTAGAAGAGGATGTGACACACACATGGATGTTTGCCAAGGTGCACCTTCAGGAGGTTGCAACATTTTGAGCGCTGACAGGAAGCAGACCCTGGTGCAGATATTCAAAATGGCCATAACTTTTGACTGGGAGCTTGGATTCATGCAAGGTTGACTTTTTGGAAATCTTACAAGGTCCTCTGTCCAACTACGACAGATATCTTTAATTGGGTGAGAAAAATTCTTAAAAATGCAAAATACAGTTCGCCACTTTTTGGTTTGCTAGGGTTCCCACCTACCATCATAATGAGATGAATTAAGTGCATTCTGGAGGTGGTTGGGTTGACAGATTTCAAATTTCCTCTCTTCTCCCTCTCTTTTTCTTCCTATAAATTGTAAGGAGGGGCTTCTTTCTAAAGGTTGGACATTCTTGTTTTGCCCCTCCCTTCTTCTCTTTGGCAGGAAAACTTTTGGAGTTCAAACCTCCCATCTAAAACTGTAATGCAACTTTGCCTCTTGGCATTTTGTAGTGTATTGTATCAATCTTTGGAGCAAATTAATGCATGTCTGTGGATGATCCTCAACCCTCTCTATGTTCATTTGCATCCTCCTGATCTTTCACTTCAAATCTGGTTATCTGTGCATGATCTTGCATTACATTTTAATGGTTTGTGTTTATTGGCAAGACAGGTGTTTTTTTTCATTCCTTGGTGCATCACCTTTGTTAGTTTAGGTTTATTTTTATGCATATTCTTACCCTGTCTCCTTGGAAAGTTAGATTAGGTTTTTGAGTAAATCCTCTGCATTTTTACGTGTGCATCTGAACAGAGGAATAGGAACCGGCCTTCATCCGGAGAGCTTTTTTGATTTCACAAGGTCCCACACTTGGGAAAAGCTCCATGTTATGCAATCGCACTGAGAGTCTCAACCCATCGAGTTGCAGACATTCAGGGGTGCTGTGATTCACCATCA
The DNA here is from genome assembly GCA_019776745.2 of Taxus chinensis. Lineage (NCBI taxonomy): Eukaryota > Viridiplantae > Streptophyta > Pinopsida > Cupressales > Taxaceae > Taxus > Taxus chinensis. The sequence continues at coordinate 9,951 of JAHRHJ020001856.1, forward strand.
ACAAGTTTTGGCATAAACCTGGTGGGACCAAGAGGTCATTCTACAAGATTTGAAGGGATTTTTCAAGAAATTCAGACTTCAAAATTGCAGGTTTTACAGTTTCAGTTTTTTCACCTTCCAGGCTGAACTTTGAAATCAATTTTCAAGGGCTTAACTTGCTCAAAACAAGTCAAAATTTCACCAGTTGATAGACACAGGGGATAATATTGCAAAAGGGTATTCTTAGATTTTTGAGATTGTGACTTTCAAAATTTCATGGTTAACAATATTTTTCGCATTTTAGGTTGTCAAGGATGATAACATTTTAGAAGAAGCATCTTTCGGGATTTGTGCCATTCCCAACTAAATTCCAATACTCTAAAATTGTATAAAATATGGGTCTTGATGAAGTCTTACGCAAAATTCTATTTTAATATTTTCAGGTTTGGTGTGTAACTTGGCAGAATCATAGCCTTTTAAGGCTCACGTTATCTAACACATCTGGCGACTCCGAAGGGATAGATCCTTCAGCGGTGTAGCAGCAAAAGTTGCCCAGGCATATGAGAAGAATTCAAACCAGGTTTAATACTCGAGAAGAGGGGCTATTTGTCTACTTGCAACTATCACCAGGCAGAGGAAGGAGAGGAAGAATGACCACAAAGATCACCATCTCCACCTAACCAGGACTTGTCTACACCTCCACCTAGTAGACCTTTTCTCGCATCGACTAGGGTTCTTAGGCCAATCATAATGGCACATCTACCACCGAATCCCTTTGCTCAATTATCACGGGTACTGTAGTCCACTTGCCCTAAATGCTCAGAATGCAAATTCTAGTTAGCAGTAGCTAAAGAATATACCCTATTTCACAGGAGAAAATCATACTACATCCTATTGATGCACATCCAGGATATTGACAAGTGCATGTGCAATCCTTGAAATAAATGAAATGGATGTTGCAGTCAAGTTTATTGGCTTCATCTTTCAAAGGTAAGGCCTTACATCCTTGGTTTAGGAGCCTTACAGAAGGGTCTATTACGAATTGGAACCAACTTTTGTTCAGCTCTTTGCAACCAATTCGGATGTTAGGAAGACAATTTATCTTTATTGGAATAACTGACAACAATCAAACTACTCCTAATGAACAAATGATAGATTTCAACTTCTATTCCAACGGGACATGGGACAGGATTCCAATAGGTGTTAGACCATGGATGAAGGTTGTTTTCCTTTATTTCTTAAAGGCTATGCAAATTCAGACATAGCCATGATGATCCAATCAATGGGAGGGACAACGCTTCTAGGGGCCTTGACACAGTCTATGAGAGACAGAGAACTATTTGATCCAAGCTGAAAAGCTTGCACCAAGGCCACCAATAGCCTCTCTATCCGGATATTTTACAATCCTACAACCAGTCATGGTCACCAGAGTTGAATCCCATTCCAACTCCTAGAAATCAAAGCAATAATGAGGCATCGACTTCTTCAAATACTTCAAAGGAATTGCAGGAACATGAAATTGCTAAGAACCTTGGAAATGTTTCTTGACTATCAATTCAATGGGAACAAGCTCAAAGTGCTAGACTATATAAACCTCAAGTGTTTGTAGTACCAGGCTAGTATTTCCATACCAACAAAATAGATTTCAAACTCAGTTTTGCAAATCAAAACCAAAACCAAGGACAACCTCAAGCTGCCAGGCCACTGATTGACCATATGATCCAAATGTAACGACATCCTCAAGAGCCTTGGGGTGGAATCAAAAATAACATGGCACAAGAGTACGACTGGTGTTACCCTTGCAATCTACCTCACAATAGGTCAGCATGTTTCAATGGTGCACTAAATCAAGGTTTGATGGTTAAACCATTGGTGTAAGAACTCAAGAACCAAGGAAGTAGGCAGAATCAGTTACAAGAAATGGTTCAACAAGAAACACCTCCAATTGGACCAGTCATTGAATAATTTGGCCAACAGTGTAAGACTTCTGTGGAGTTAACCATTACAACCTTTTCAAGGCGTGGCTGTCAACACATGGTCAAAGAAGAGGTTTTTGGCAGAGGGAAAGGTGTAATCAAGTTGTTTCTCAGCCCACTCCTACACAACAAGGGGTCAGTAGACCATTCTAGCAGTTCCAAAATGCAAAATCAATGTAAGGTACCTGTTGTAGGAACACATGAAAAGTGTTCAAGCTCCAGAAAAGGTTACGAGGAAGTAAGGGTTTTAAAAAAAGACAATTCATCCCCTTTCAACATCATCGATCAAAGAAGAAGACACATGTGAACATTTCCATGTGGGAATCATGAGTTTTAAGTAATGAGATTTATTGCAAGCTGCAATGGCTAATTGGTCATGCCAAAAATGTATCAAACCGAGAGACAGTACGAGAAAGTTCTCACTAATGCAGTAGCAAAAGAATTTGGGTTGTCAGATCCTTCAAGCAAGAATTTGAAGCCTCCACCATTCTATGTGTCATTGGTTAATTTTTTCTGAGAAACCACTTGATTACACAACTGCATGATAGATTCAGGAATTATGCAAGTAAGTTCAGTGATGCCGAAGTAAATATTTGGATCAATAAGGTTGTGAAGTATGATCCAGTGCTGAAAGGAGTAGTACAGCTAGATGGAAAACACAATAAACTGTCGGGGTCATAAAGAGGGTTAAGCCTAACACTACATCCCAATGTCCTAATGTTACAGTTCTACAAGATGTGTCTGTGATTGACCTTCCGCCACTCATAAGAGGAATTGTGTCTATCAAGAGACTTCCCTTGAAAAAATATGTGGATATTTATCTCACCAGATTGGTCACACATGATTTTAAGACGAGGTATGGTGCCAAAGCGAACAATCAGGTCACAACCAATTATGCCAATTTCCATATTGACCTCATGTACCAAATCCTATCAATGAAAATTGTGAGAAAGTTTGAGAAGGTAGGAGTGTTCAAGTTGATCTAGAAACAGGTACTAAGGTCGAGGGAATTCTTGATTTAGTTTGATGAATGGGCAAATGAAGATCATGAATTTGACCCATTCAAGGAAATTGAAGAATCTGAATTGGGCGTGTATTCCCATACATGAAGAAAATTCACCCATTCCACATCATTCAGCCTGAACAAAAGACATGAATTTGAAAGTTTGGAAACTATTTTTCGATGGTTCGAGATTTCAGACAAGGTGCAGAGGTGGTGCAATGTTGATTTCACCACAAGACATCAAATATTTTTCACCATTTTCATTTCTAATTTTCCTGTTAATTGCAACATTGGTGCTCAAAAATATGGAAATTGATTCATGGATTCCTTTCATTGGGCCAGGAAAAAGGGCATAAATAACTTGCAGGTGTTAAAACATAGCGAGCTAATCATCAATGGAAAGTTAGGGGAGAACATGCTACAAAGAATGACCTGCTGAAGAGCTACAAGAACAGGGTATGGGACCTCATTGAGGATTTCGAAGCTTTCAACATTGTGTCCATACCCAGGAAGAAAAATGAAGTCCCCGATAGGCTAGCAGTAGTTGGAGCAAATTTGATGTGGTTGACAACAATCAGAAAGGAAAAACTAGATAAGTGCCACATATCCATGTGATTGTGAGGCCAGGCAACTTCCAGAGAATAACACAAGCTGATAAGTGTTTGAGAAATATCAATAGATCGTCGATTTTGATGGATTGCAAGATGGAGGCTGAATTCTCAGCTAGAAATTAGGACATTTAGAGCAAAATATGGGGATCAAGTAGTGCACAATGAGACAAACAAGCTTCCAAAGGAAATTTAGCAAAACATTAGAGTCAGATCTTCAACTTTTTAACGACCTAGTTCCGTAAGGAAAATTGGCTAACATACAGAGTTAAGAGAAACTTTGGATTTAAAGCCAATTGAATGTTGGGGAAGGCATGAAAGGGTCTTCAAATTGGTAAAGTGGCCACCGAGCAAGAGAAATCAGATTTCATACAGCTTTGCCAAGAATTTCCAGATGTCTTAACCTTGGAGCTATGAAGATTTGAAAGAGGATTCGATCCAAAGTTGGCACAACATACCGTAGAATTGGATCTAGATGCTAAGCCCATCAAGCAGAAGCAGAGACCAGTCAACCCTCACATTGAACCTCTAATGAAGAAAGAGTTAAACAAGCTAATAGAGGTAAGCATTATATTTCCTGATGAAGCACTCAAGCTGGGTTACAAACTTAGTTCCAGTCAAGAAGAAGAGTGGAGAAATCAGGTTGTGTGTGGACTTCCGAGACCTCAACAGGGCATCTCTCAAAGACCATTACCCACTTCCTTCAATGGAAAAAATATTGTAAGTGGTATCCGTTTCGGAGAGATTCTCTCTCCTAGATGGCTACTCAGGGTATAATCAGATGATGGTGAAAGAAGATGACTAGTTCAAGACGGATTTCACCACCAAATGGGGGCACCTATGCCTACAAGAAGATGCCATTTGGACTATCAAATGCTGGAGCCACTTTCCAAAGGGAAATGGATATGGCATTCAAGGGGATTGATCAATAAAATAGTTCGGATATATCTTGACGACATCATTATATTCTCCAAAAAATGCAGTAGATCACCTCTTTCATCTGAGGCAAGGTATTTCGGAGGTGTAGAAGATTTGGGGTATCATTGAATTCCAAAAAATGCATATTCTTGGCTCACGAAGGGAAAACTTCTAGGCCATATTGTTTCAAAGGAAGGGTTGATGATTGGCCCAGAAAGAGTTGAAGCAATTCGAGCGTTGTCATTGCCAAGTCATAAGAAGGCTCTTCAAAGCTTCTTAGGAAGGATCAATTTTGTCCACAGGTTTGTTCCAAAATTTTCTACTCTTGTGAAGCCAATAACGTTGATGTTAAAGAAGAGCATGGCATTTAAGTGGACATCTGAAGGCAAGGCAAGTTTTGAGGCAATAAAACAGGCTATATCTCAAACTCTGACTCTCTTCAATCCATACTTCTCCAAGGACTTCATGCTATATGCCTTCGGTGGTGGGAGACACAATTTCTGCAATCTTGGTACAACAAAACAAAGGAGGGATTAGAATAACCAGTTGCTTTCTTAAGTCAAGGCTTGGAGGAATACGAAACTATGTACTCTTTCATCGAAAAGCATGTCCTTACAGTGATCAGGAGCTTAAAGAAATTCAAGCACCTAGTCTCAAACAACAAGATCCAATTATTGGTCTCTCATGCGGGAGTCAAGGGACTTCCTTCTAAACAAGGATTTGAATGAGAAACGTGTAGGATGGATAACTCGTGTCATGGAATATGACATCGAGATCAAGGTCACCAAACTAGTACATGGGAAAGGATTATGTGAGTAGCTAGCTTTGAGTTCAACAAGTTGAAGTAGGTGATGAAAAAGAGACTTGTCTTGGTACTACAGGATGGTCAAGAACAGAAAAATGATGATGTGCTCGCTCCTTGTTGGACTCAGAATATGATACACTTCCTATAGGCAGGCCTATGCCCTTTAGAAATTGAGCAAAGCAAAAAGGAGATACTTCAGATTACAAGCTATTCCATATGTGCTTGTTGATGGTGTTTTGTTCAAGAAAGACATCAATGGAGTTCTATTGAGGTGCATTGGGACAAGTAAAATTGAGAGGGTGTTACAAGATTTTCATGATGGAGATTCTGGAGGACATTTTTCCCCACAGGTAACAGCTCTCAAGATAATGAAGGCAAGGTATTATTGGCCCACAGTGTTCAGTGACTGCTATACATGGATAAGAAAGTGCAAGAAATGTGCACTCTTCACAGGCAAAGAAAGACTAGCAGCACTTCCATTGCACCCAATTTTGGTTGACCAACCATTTATGCAATGGGGATTGGACTTCGTCAGGGTCATCAATCCAAACTCAAGCCAAGGCCACGAGTGGATTCTCATGGAAACAGACTATTTCACCAAGTGGATTGAAGTAGTAGCACTCAAGGAAGCAAATGAGTCTAACATACTAGACTTTTATGAAGGAATAGTGACCAGGTTCGGTGTGCCGGCCACTATCATATTAGACAATGCATTGGCATTTATAGGTTCCAAGATTACAGAATGGGACTGTCAAGAATGGAATCTATTTGAGCACCTCTTCAAATTATTACCCGCAGGGTAATGGACAGGGCAGAGTCCATGAACAAAAATTTTGCTAAGAATCATCAGGAGGACTCTAGACGAAAATCAAAGAACATGGCATACCAAGCTAAAATCAGCATTATGGGCTGACAGAATAACACCAAAGAGGTCTACAGGTAATTCCCCTTACAAGTTGGTCTATGGAAAAGAGGCAGTATTGCCTATATCATTAGAACTGGCTACATTGGAGTTCATGAAGCAGTTGGATTTGGCTGAGTTCGAACCAATGGAGGCTAGGTATGCAGAGTTGATGGAATTGGAAGAAATTAGAGAACATGCAGTTCAAACAATTGAGAAAGATCAGGCCTTAGTAAAAAGATGGTTTGATAAGAAAGCAACAGCAAGGACCTTCAAGCAAAGGGGACTTAGTTCTGAAATGGGATGCAGATCGGGAAAAAACCAGGAAGGCATTCCAAGTTTGATGCCATTTGAAGTGGCCCCTACATGGTCACGGGATGTAAAAGTAGTAATGCCTTCCAATTTTCTACATTGGATGGAGAAGAATTCTCGATTCCGGTTAACGGAATCCATCTTAAACATTGCTACTAAAAGGCAAAAGGTTTACCCTTGTAAATATTAGCCTAAGATTTCAATTCCTCTAAGTGCGTATGCACATTGTCTTGTTGTAGTTAGGTTTCTATTTCCCTAAGTGCTCCGACACAGGTTTTGTTACTCTCAGGTTGGTTTCTACAGTTCAGCATGCTCTTGAAGAAGGAGTTGCAATATCAGGTTCGGGATCAGATATCAGGTTGGTTTCAAGTTATTGCTTATGACTCCATGCCCAATGGATTGCTAAAAGGCCACTGATCTTCTACCTAGTAGGCAGGTGATCCCATTGAGTCGCCAAATTTTTGTATATATCTTTCCCCAGGTAGATATAGACAAGCAGAAGAATACAGAAATCAAAGAAGCTCAAATCCCTGATAAAGGTATGGCCCGGTGCACGAGTGGCGCATGACAGGAGTTGTTTGTGGATAGGGTTAATAAAGGATGCG
>JAHRHJ020001857.1:0-17038 GCA_019776745.2 Taxus chinensis
GTGAAGAGGACCGATGTTACGGAGAAAATCTCTTAACCGACATTTGACTTGAAAAATATCGGGCTCATGACTACATATTGGATTGGAAGTATGGTCGAAGGATATCATGTCTTGTCTGCTTAGTTGAAATATACCAAGCAAGGCTCGAGAAAGTCAAGATGATGGAATGCACACCGATTATTACACCCATGGAGACAAGACTTTGTTAGCTGTTACAGATCATTCTTATGATAAAATGTAAACCCCTAACGACAATTGATTTGGAGTTTCATTTACCTAGTTAGATACTAGACTATATCAATTGTTCATGTAGTTATCTTTCTCGGTTCATGAGGAAACCAAAAGTTTTTTCATTGGAAAAAACAAATTTTAGTTATATGTAGTACATTCTATGGAACCCCGGGATTTTTTTTTTTTTGTTTTTTTTTTTTTTTTGCCTACATAAGTGGTGGGTAAATCATACCTAATGGTATATCTATAAGTATATGGTATATGATCGACAGTGCCATTAGGGTTACAAGTGTCGTCAACTTAGGAAAGAAATTCTAGATGAAATGAGATAAATAAGAAGTTGTTCTAAAAAAAAACATAATGTTAATTTCTATAAGTCTAGAGTGTGTTGACATCTTGGTAATCAAACAGTGCCTTAGGGTATTCAGAAGGTAGGAAATTTCATATTCCTTCTAATGGTAAAGGATCATATAGATACTCCTTTTCTTCTCTTTTGCATTTTGTTTCCAATATTCTTAATTATTAATTTATTTAGGTTTAAATAGGAAGGAAAGGATTGAGATAATGGCGAGCTAGGGTTTGATCCTCTGATGCATTTTTTGAGTTATTTTATATGTGCACAGAAAGGCTTTTATTTTGCAATGTAATGTTTCAAGAAAAAAACCTATCATAAAAGTGAGACCTTTGACATAACTATTAATGGAAAGTGTTTCGTAGTGATGTAGATGATTTTTTTGTGTGTCAATTGGAAGGAAGCATAATTGTGATTAGTAATTTTTTTGTAGATCCAAAATTATTAAGATAGAAGGGTGTTTCTTTTTTTTTTAGGGGTACTGTGAGATATTCATGTGTTAATGGTTTTAGTATGAATTAGACTATGATCTAAGTGTGAATTTTTTCTTGTCACTCACATAGTCATATTAATGTGATTCTTAATCTTCCAGGTTCTTTGAGAAGGAGAAATCCACATTTTGGGTTTGAATTGCAAGTGTGCTATGAATTGTGCATGTAAGGCGTTATTTTTTTCCTCAAATGTGTGTGTGTAGGCAATTTTTTTCATACATGGGAGATTGCGGTGCCGATGGTAGCTCAAGGAATCTTGAATCGAAAAAAATAAGTTTTTTATGGTTAGGCTTTAAGCAAAAAAAATAAGGGTAATAGATTCAAAAAATATTTGAAACTATTTTAACTAATGGAAATATAAAAAATAGCATAATACTAATTACATATCCTAATATGATTTGAAATAAACAAAAAACTAGATAATAAAAATAGTCTAAAAAAGGTAAATTGTCAAAAAACAATGTGCAATACAAAAACTATGACATGTTTTGCTATCTTGTATGAATACAAAGTGATCATAGAAAGATGGAAATGGGTTCACGAGACACTAAATACAAACTTGGAGTTTCTCTATAACCTTTAGGGATGGTTGATGGATGCCAGTTTGTATTGAATCATTAGAAGGGGTTTGAAAAATGTGTCATAATTTTTATAGGGTCTATGGAAGTATATTATGATTTGTGAAAGGTTTTGCATGGTCTATTTGTGAAAATATCTTTCATATGCTACACAAATGACCGATGTTGTTATGGACCAATATTTTTTTTGGTGTAAGGTCACATGTGTTTTAAGTTCTAGAATTGATATATGCATGTGTGGTGTGAAATGATGCTAAAAATGTTGGGATCTCTATATCCAAAAACCCTAGCAAAAATCACCTAAATAAACAAGAAAAATACAATTCCCTAGTTATGTTAGGCTAAATGAACTTGCCAGGCGCCAATTCTGGGAGTTGTGCATTATGTGCCAATACTTTGAGTATAGATCAATAGTAACATATAGTTCTCTACAGTCCTTATATATGAATAATAAATTTGACAATGTGAATATAATGTTCTTTTACTTAGTGCAAAAACATGACAATGAAAATTTGTCCTTTCTACTTAAGATTTGAAACATGGTAGTACACTAGGGTCTCTGGAACCTTCAAGATAAATTTGAACCTTTTAAAGTGATCTTCAAGGATTGGTTTGATGGTGGTGTGCTTTAAGAATGTACATATATACGGAGTCCTTTTATAATTCCGTGCTTAATGCTTGAGTTCAGATTAATTCTTAGGTGAGGAAGACAACATACTTCACCACTGAATCGACACCTAAACTCTCAATTACTACGCCTCCTTTACCTTCCCTTTACGTATAACTTTCTTATATCACCCCGCCATCCCTCTCCCAGCCCCCCACACTTCCTACCCCCCCCCTTCCCCCCCCCCTCCCTGTATCACCTCTGTTGTCCCCTGACTCCTCTCTCTCCCAGACGCTTCGCCACCCCCGCTACCCCCCACACGCATAAAGCCGGTCCCTTCAAATCTAAACCCTCCCTATACCCCGCTTACGACCTACTCTTCCACCACGATTATAGAATTCAATACCTGTCACCTCTCGAGACACCGAACTAAATCGCCCTCACCTCCCTCCGACATCGCATTCATCCAACTTCACTCTTGAGGGCACCTTACCTTCACCCCCCTCTATAGAAAGGCCAAGATATGAACCTCATTTCCCTACTCCATTTCCCAACTCAAACCCAATTTCCTCATATGTTCACCCTCCCTACATTCTTTTTCTTCTCCCCTCACTTTCCCTTTTATACCTAAATTTGAAACGCAATATTGAAGGGGAAAATAATAATTTGTAAAAGAACCCATCCAATTAAAATTGATTTGATAAATGCTACAATCCATATAATTACGAAACTATACCGAATTTTGAAAATAGAAAACACACAAATGAAGAAAGGATATGTCGTAGTATTATAAGGCTCCCTTTATACATGTAATGATCCTAGATATGGTTATTAGACAAATGACGTTTTTAATCTAATAACATTTAGAAAGAGTGAGAAATTGTATGAAAAACAAGGGCAATTATTGAGAGTGTAATAATTGACATTAAGAAGATTCTCAAACCAAATTTAGGATACTAGAACCATTATATATTTTTTAATTTGAAACGTAAGTGTTCGAGATAATATTCTTTAAACGAAAAGAAATGGGAAACATTTTTAATTTAAGTAAACGATTTAGTTTTTTATCATATAAACTATTGGACATTGGCCATATGGGAAGAGGCATGTATGTTGACCCATGTTTTATTGTTAAAATTTGGAGCCCCGCAAAAACATTTCCGAAGTGGGCAAACCTATTATACTTAATATTGAGTCCGAAAAAAATGAATATAAAATTTCACATTCATCCTAATTAGGAGAACCACCTTCGATTAAAGATGTTGAGGACAGATTCAACCATTAAAATAATCTACGATGTTTTTATCACTGTAACTTTGAAGAATAAATAATAAAAAAAAATTGTTACATAACCTAAAAAGGATGTTGAAAGAAATTAAAGACGAGAAAGACCTTGTTAATTTTATTAGTTGGATAATGAAAATGAACACCTCTAGCTTTGGACGAGGAAGGATTTATTTATGGCAAACCATAAAATTGGCTTCAATTTCCAACTTCCCTTGCCGAAGTTCAAATTTCCAAGTTCAAAAGTAAAATACTTAAAAGTAAGGGAAAACTAGTATATTGCAATAAGAAGGTTTTTTCTTTTTTTTTTTTTTGGGAAAAACAGAAGGATAACACAAAAAATCAAGACACAGGGACATGATAAAACAATATAGTATTGGAAAATTTAGATTGAATTTATAGTTTATCAGAATTTAATAATCTTTTTAATTAAAATAGTGTAATTAGATTGTGAGAAAACTCAGTTAGTAGAAAAATTGTTTTTACAGAACGTAAAAGAATTGTTAAAAAAGGTAAACATGTGAAAAAATTAAGATAAATATTGAAATAAAAGATCGCCACACTTTGTAAGTGAATGATTTAAGATTTATATTTATATTAATTAATGAGTTTTTTATATAATAATAAAAATTTGTGTGTATGTGTAAGATAATATTTTATAAATTTTAAATTAACAAAGACATTTATACAGGTTATCTGGTTATTGTTTTTACCGACTATGGTTAAGTGACACACTGGTGCCCTACTTCCAATACAGTAATTACTAGCAACTTGCACTAATAAAGGTGTGATGTTACATTGATAGTAAAAAGACGGGTTTGTAGATTTTTTGAGTAGTTCAAGTTATAATAAGAGTTATGATCACCATGGGATAGTAAGGCAGGAAGGTTTGTCAGCGGGGTCCGTCGAAATGATTCTAAGAGGATTCGAATAGGAGATGTGATTGGGTTATGAGGAAAACAAACACACATATCTCACAACCAATCAATTATTATGTTAGTGAGAGGACCACCTCCAATGCGGCTTTGTTCCTATTAACATAAGGATAATAATATATTATTGTGGGCAATCCCAACCAATCGAGGTGAGATTGATTTTTTGACTGAATGAGGAGTGTTAGAGTTATAGAAGTACTTCCAAAATGCATAGAGCCAACAACACCAACCATGTCCATTGTTGTTGACGTTGCCTCTAGCAGCGTCGATGGCATCACTTGAAGTGAAGATAGAGGAGTGATGCTCGGTGGCCTACATTCATTCCAAACTTGTCTTAACAATTCTACGACAACTAGAAAACTCCCCAAAACCACTAGGTATTACATGCACATGATTTCAAACCCAAGATGTCCCAACAATAAGGATACCATGGTTTATTTCAATTTTCCAAAGGCCAAAACAACGAAACCAACTAGTTTTCCTTAATAATTAACATTTTTCTATATATTACTTTTCAATTCATGCATTCATATATCGCAGTAGTAATTTCTAATATTTACTTATATTTATTTTACAACAAATAGTCATTATTTATTATATATTAATTTAATGTTATTTAAAATAAATCAAAATAACTCTCGCTTTAAATTGTAGGTGTCAAACAACTGAATTTTTATGATAAAATTGTTATTCCAGCCAACAACTCTTGTGTATATGTGCTTCTTATTGAAGGGCCAATAAAGAAATGGTTATACTCCTCAACATATAAACTATAATGTATTGACCCTAAACACCAACAATATATCTCCGGATAATCATATTTTTGCTTCTTTGTCCACCTTTCGATGATGAACTACACATATATAGTCCTAATTATATAAGGGTTTTTGTTTATTATAAATAAATGGTCTTAGCCACTTTTTATCAATAAACAAAAATTGATATTATAAGAGTTAATGGGAAAAATGTGAGAAATGGATTATACAAAATAAAGTAAAAAAATTGTTTTCCAAATCATAAATGACTAGTTTATTGTAATTAAAAATTAATATCAGTTACAATTTATTTGGGGAAAAATTAAGATCAGTTTAATGCATAGGATAAGCATATTTAAGTAGAATTTATAATTTATTAAATCAAAATGAGTATTTGATGCGTAGAAGGGAAGACAATTAAATGTTAACATCTAAAGTGGGATAGAATGTAAGGGCAGCCACCACAATAACTACCCAAATTCAATTGTCATTCATATCACTTCTTAAAAAAATAAAACATTAAAGACATACAACTTAGTGTAATGCCCACATTTTCAACACCAAAATAGAACGAAAATTATTTGAGTAAAATTTTTTTGTCTATAAATGCTCGCTACACAATACCACATGGGCTCCAATAGAGAAACTGAACATCACATAAGACACTTACACAAAACATCGATCCACATAGACAACATGATAACACCATATACATGTCGATGCCACACTTTCCCTGATGAAGAAATACTAGCAATGACCCAACCACAAAAGGGACCCAAGGATTGAGAAATCCACAACACATCATTACAATGGTTACATCTTAGTTACGATTAAAATTTCAAGAGCATCTATCGTGCAAGGATAAATTCTCCTTTTCCACCTACACATTCTTAATTTCATTTAACATTTAACTTACAATACGATCACTTAATTTGGCTCTTTCTCCCTTACAAAAATCTCCCTAACTAAATAATTATTCGCCATATTTCAAACGCATACAAAATTCCTAATGCTCTCGTTTTTATGTTAAGGTTATGCTTCTCAAAATGTTCTTTTAATGTTTATATTTTAACCTTATTACACAAGGGGAACTAACACAAGATCAAGGAAGGAATCTTAGGACTTAAAGGAGACTTAGAATTCAAGATGTATATTCCCATAAACATCCTTTCATTATGGTACCTTTATTTTCCTATTATAGTTGTTATAGTTCAATAACTTGTGTGAGTCAATACAACATTTTTCACTTCATGAAATTTTATTCATATATTTAAGAGCTTATGTTTTCTCGAAATTTTGATCTCACCAAGAGAAATTCATATTTATTTTTAACAACATGAAAATGTCTAGTTAACTTATAAGGACTTCAAGTATGACATTATTCCAACCCAAAATCTCATTACTCTTGTACTTTTTACACTTACGTCATACTTTGATCTCACCGCTAACATTGTTTTAGAACAATTGTGATTCAATAACACATAAGTTACACTTAAGGATTCATGACTACAAGGAGTGGTGACCTTGCACAAAACAACTCATTTCAACACTCTTAAACACTCGAGTATTAAATTTATATTACAAGTGAGACAACCCAACAACTATATGCTTTTCAAATTCCTTCCAAGGAACAATTTATACCGTTGGGTGAATATGCATTAATTGTTTTTCACCAATAACCTTAAGAGAGGCTCCACGATCTATTAACTTCAAAAAAACATTCATGGATGAGGGGAAACTGCACCCTACGAGTAGCACGAGGTAATCCTCTACTACACACCAAGGGACACTTTTATCTAAGAGGAACAAAAGAGGTTCAAATTCAAAAGTTATAAAATTTTACACGTTCTAAAGCCTTCTAAAGCAATATTTACAATCATTGGTAACAATACATCATAGCTTCTTTGTGAATTAACATCATGAGAGGTCACTCGATCTACTATATTCATTAGTACTAGAGGGTCTCTACACCCTACCACAAGACAAAACTAAAGAAATCAAATGTCCCTATCTTGCAAGCCTTTGTGCCTCTTGAGGTATTCCAAGACTACATTTTATCACTTTCATTTAACATTGTAAAGGGTTCCATTAGGTTTGGTTCATTTATTTGACTACCAATAAAATATATCACTCGATTGTTAATTTCAATTTTCTTAACTTGTACACATTTTAATTTTTTGATTCTCAAATGAGAAACTATGTTTACTCAATCACTTGTTCTCACGTGGATCAATTCCCATCCACTTTCACATCATAAGAAAGATTTATTAAGTTGCGAGGAATCTCCACGACATTTAAAATAATTAGACTAACATCAAAATGGTATGTTCTCAATGAGGGAAATTTTCAAATATTATTGTACAATTAAAAAATTAATAGTGCATTAATGCATATCCTAACAGTCCTTATGGTCCTAACCACTATTCATAATATTCCACTTCTAATGTTGTTTAGTCTCTAAAACAACCATGAGATTTCAAGCTCAACATGTCATCTTGTATGCCACTAAAGCAATGTTATGCGACACACTATGGCATCTTACACACTTTCCTACACCTTTCATACCCACGTGAATGCTTTCAATCAGGTTATTAAGGAGGAACATAGAAAAACACATATGGTACCCGTAAGTCTCTAGGACCATGAAAAAAAAAAAAAAAAAAACAAAAAAAAAAAAAAAAAAAAAAAAAAAAAATATACGAAGCCATATATATACTCATATATATACTATATAGGATAATTCCATTCAACATAGGTATATATATCAAGTTATATGTTTGCTGAAGCGCTTTCCACTAGCAAAAGTGAAGGAGAACATAGGCACATGTACAATTGACATTTTTCTTTGAAGATTTTAAGTGTTCCTTCTCTCAGGTCAGCTGCATACACTAGCAAATAGGTAAACAACACATCATTTTAAATTGTTTGTAGACATATTTGAACAGCACTATCATATCCAAAATTTTGATGACACTAAATGATATTTAAAAAGACAACGTTATAGTTCCACAACCACAAAATATGTATTTTGACTCTAGAAGCACATGGATTCATTCACCATTGAGATACACTGTATGCATGGGTCATACAATCAAAAACATTTACTTAAATTCTAAGTGTACATATATTACATTTAAGAGTAATGTTTGTCTGAACATACCTGCAATTCAAGTAGAAACCAACAGTACGAAATAGATACATTTTTTGAAAATTAGCAACAATATTTCTATGATACACATCACAGAAGGATAATTTAAATAACATATTCTATGAATATAAATATCACTAAAATATTCTGAACAATTCACATTGTACTTCAATCTTGTGAGATGCTAGCTAAAAGACACATGTCTTCATAGGACTCCTTGGTCTAATCGGGTATCTACAATTTTCACCATGAGAGAGCAGCCCTAGAAGCTAATATGGAAATCCCCTACAGTCGATGCATAGAAGAAGATACATAAAGTCATAAAGAGATCAGATCAGAAATTAAATAAAAAGGAGAAGCAGAAATACAGAAACATCAACAAAATCAAAAGTTTGTTTTCCAAAAATTAATAACTTTCACATTCATTTGCACTTCAAGTTTTTGTACTAGAGTAGAGAAATAGGTATATTGGATTTCAGAGAGAAAGTTAAGAGACATTTGTGCAGTTTTTAAAAAACCATTCAAAAGTATCATAACCATTTACATTGCAAATGTCCATTTACCTGATAAGGCTTTCAATACCTAGATTTAAATTTCCCAATTCCTATGACATTTTTCAAGCAACCAAAGTATCATAACTCATTTCTAGAGAGAGATAGAGGCAGGAGTGAGCTTAAATACCATAGATTTCAAAATCCATTCATACATGTAAAAAAATGACTAATAAGCACATCAAATAATGCTATAACATAACATTATGTCAAAACTACGAGGTCATAATCGTGTTTAGAAGTAAAAACCTCAATGACTCTTATAAGGAGATTCTACACTAAAGTAGCAAGATGGCTAAATTCAAACAATACATCAATAAGTGCCTGACAAGGATATGAAGAAAGTCTGGAACCATCACATTAGTTCTAAGTGGGAATTGCGAAATGGTATAGACTGCTGCGGAAATACAGTTTGGCAGTCTCCTCATAAAGGTAGATGTAAATATTACCATACATGTCCGACGCATTCTACTTTAATTACGTTGAGAGAAGGGGACATAAACAGGTACTTGTTCAAGGGAACTGTTCATAGCAGCCATTATTCAAATAGCTAAAATGTGGACAATATCTCAAGTGTTTGTTCGCACAGCGACTAAATGGGCCCCAACACCCAATGTGTTATACAAAGATCTATTTTTTGAATGTGTACTCATCAATGGAGAAGAATGTGGGTTATAAAGCTCTTGTTGGAATGCTCCAGAAATGGGTGGCAACTGGTTGAAAACATTTCTGGTCTAAATTAAGAAGCAACTGTCAGACACAAACTCAACATGTATGATTTACTTAAAATGAAATACCCAAAATAGGCAAATTCCTGTGGAGACAAAGTAGGCATTAGAAATTTGGCTTGGCAAGAACGTCTAAAGGGATTCAGAACAACTTGGCTAGAGTTACCCCATGCTGTCCCACATGACTGCAGGAGTTATGCTAGGAGTTTCAGGGGTGATGGAAAAAATTGGGTGTGGCAATCCATGATGATGTGACTTGTACAACATTAGAGTTAATTAATGCCACTGAATTGTACACTTGAGAGTTCACAGACAAATGACAATATTTTATCGATTTGGAAGAAATATGTACCAAGTATTATACAACATTTAATTTCAGAAAATCTAGAAATGATGAAACCCTTTACAACTCATTACATACAGCAAGCAATAATCCTGTTAAGAAAACTAAACAAGAAGCTTACAAGAAAAATTTAGACTAACATCCCTCATGAATATAGTCATGAAAATGCTTAACACCTTTAGGCAAATTGAGCCCAGCAACTATTTGAAAGGATACTACCTCATGACTAACCTCAGTTTTATTCTAAAACAAAAGTAATATATTTTTTAAAAATTAATCAATGTTATTCATCACCATAACAGAGTAAAGAAGAAAAACTATCATCTAAGCGGATCTTGGAAAAAGTATTCTAGTCAACCATTCAACGTGCACATGGTCTATGATAGAAACCCTCAGCAAACTAGAGATTGAGAGGGAACCCTCTTAACTTAATAAAAGGTTAGCATAATACTTCCAATGGTAAATGATAAGCATGCTGTTAGTATAATGCCCTAAGTCCCAAATGACTAAATGCTTTCCCCTATGAATGATTGGAGGAAGGGATCATGCATATCCACTTTCACCACTTCTATTCAGGGGACGTATTAGAGGTTCTGTCTGGCACAATGTTAGGCAAGAAAAAGAATTAGCCATTCAGTTTCACGAAAAGGAAGAGGTAAACTGTCTAATATTGCAAAGACATATGTCAGACTAATAGGATTTGTCCATTCTAAGGGCTAAGATATTTATACAATAACTGCTGTACTAGTAAATTTAGCAAGAGTAGGACAGGATACAATTAATATGCAAAAATAAATTACATTTCCAAATATTAGAATAGGTTCTAAGAAGTAGAATTAAGATAAAATACAATATGCCTAAACATTACACCAAAGTGAAGAACCCCCTATTCCCCAATCTTTATTTTTCTTATTGCCGAACACATACAAAACACCAATAGGTAGCAATTCCTCTTTTCCTTTCAGAGGACAAATAGAACTGCTTCAGGATAGACTATAGATCCAAATTGATCAATTTTGTATAAAATAAAAGAAGGGGGACATGGGGCATGCAAATTTAACTCCACTCGCAGGGCTGCTTCTTTTTTTTTTTTTTTTTTTTTTTTTTTCTTTTTTCTAACCAAAATGGGACATATTTGAGGACGTCTAATACAAAGCTCCCTTTATCACGTTTTGAGCTTATGCGGCAATGGTGGATAAGAAGGTGTATAAGAAATCAAAATCACTACAGTCTGTACATTAAACCCAATGAAAAGCACCTCCTTCAATCACCTACTATACCATTCAACGCAATTCAGAAACCTCCTTCCCTATGGCGCCAATGCCATAGACCCACTGCTGCAACTACCAAATTAATGCAGTTACTCGACAACATAACTTGGGGTCTCACCGTTGGTTTAACACCTATGGAATCTCAAAATAAGTTCTGTATATTATGCAAGGGAAAAGGACGGTCTAAAAATGCGTTAGAATGAGTCACTCTCCAAAGCTGATTACTGACTAGTTGTGAGGATGTTGTACAGGTTGGGAGTTTCGAATACTGATAGAGGCTTGCAAAGGGGCTCAAAGACAGGGATCAAATTGAAGGGCTGGTCATAATTTCAATGTGTGGTAACTATGGACAAACCCGTCGATGATGGAAACAGTAGGATAACATTTAGCAATTAGTATGAAAAGAGTAGATTACAGAACCACGTCACAAACAAAAGAAACATTTTTTGAATGAGGAGATTTTTTAAAATAAATGAATGTTTAGTAAAAACTAAGAACATTTTTTAATCGAAGAGATTATTTTTAAAAAATTGAATGTTTTATAAAAAACTAAGACATTAATTAGTGTGATATAAATTTACATCAATAAAATCTAAGAACAATATTTTTACCCCCTAGATAGGGTCTCTTTTATTTTAAAGCTATTTTAAAACTCAACCTAAAAACAAGTATATTATTAATTAACCTAATTTACTTTGAAACGTGCTTAATAGTTTGTTTCTTACAACATTAAGCACACACGAATGAGTAAGATCAATTATATTGGTCAAAAAATGTGGTAGGGGGTTACTGCACCTCTAGATGCTCGAGCATTGTAGACAACAAAAACAAAAGCAAACTATCATAACATTAACTCCAAAACTCAGATTTGATTTTCTATATGACACGCCTCTATGAATTGCATTATTCTGCAACCTTCACACTATCTTTTAGAAAATCACTTTGCTTAATGTGCTTGTACACGAGAAGAACATCCTTTGATTCATATTAGGCTCAAAGCCAATAGGTTCCAAATGTAGTGATCCTCTACTTGCATTGATATGCCTTGGCTTATATATTTATACTTCGACCTTCATGGTTAATTGTATTGTCCACTATTTCCAATCTCATAGGTTTTTGGGGTTTTCAACTTAGGCTGCACCAGATTAGTGTGGCGGAGCAACTCTCATTAATTCACGAATCATATTCTGGTTTTTAAACCTTTGTGAAATTTTAGGTATATGGGTATGATAATTCGCGACTAAATTTGGATCAAAGACAGTTAAAGTTACGGTTAGGGGTCATTTTCGCCCAAGCCATTTACGCCAATAACCAAAATGTTTAATTCAAATCGCCGTCATTACGAGAAATTAAAATTTGTTAAAATTACCGAAATACTATATACAATACTGAACAACTATCACTATGGGTTGCTCGGGGGGCGACACACTAAGATATTGCAAAAATGTGTGGAAAGAAATGAAAAATCTAATGGGAATTTGTTGTATCTTAACATTCACCCATGGTCTAGCCAAAGTTACCCTAGCGACACTAAAGCTCTAAAATTTACCTGGTCCTGTTGAGGTATTAGGCAAATTTAGCTCAGTGACTACAAGTATAAAATCTTCCATTTTCTTTCACCAAAAAAAAATTCACATTTTTAGAAATTTTTGTTTATGAAATTGAATTATTAGTCATTGTGATTATCAAGATAAATATGGCCACACAATAATATGGTTAGAACCTAAAGCGCAAGCATTGTTTACAATGACAAAGAACTCTAATGGACTTACTTGTGCTGTAAAATATATGCATAACTACACCCTCGTTGTCACATGACTTTGAGTATATTGTTATCGCTTCGGAAAATGACGTGGAGACATGATATACTATGTTGTAGTATATTTAATCTCATATTTCCCATGTTGCCCCAACAGCCAAATGTCGTGATGTGTTTATGCAAACAAATATTTGATTCGGAGCGAGAACACAAATTTAAATGACAGTGGTTGACGACCATTTTTTGCGGCACACAGCCCTTCTTTTGACAAATTTGACGTAAAATATTACACCTTACAATTTTCAAATGATTACAGGTTTGAATTTTTTTACAGGAAAAATTTTTCCTGCCCTTCTCTGTGGGTTGGAAGCCCTCGAAAGGGTGGTGACAGGTGCAATTTTGAACGGTGTCAAGTATACCTACTTCAAAAACAAAAAAATTTTAAACATTACAAAAAATCCTATTCCCGCTTGCACCGCATTCCATGTGCATTTTCCAAGGTTGAGGAATCTTTAAAAAAAAAAAAATTATTTCACCCATACTGAACAAACTCAAATATTGTAATAGAGGGGCTTACAATAGCTCGCTATATGAAAACAGAATAAGTACTTATGGCCGAGGGCATTATTTTGGGTGAGGGCATTTTTTCGGTGGTAAGGCTCTTATTGGATTCCTGGGCAGCCCTTCTCCCATAATATAGTTTGGTAGACACTTAAAATTGGGTACTCAATTTAGTTCCCTCACATTCGTTTACCTGCCTTAGGTAAACTGGGCACGGTTACGTCACACTGTCAGCCCTTGGGAATTATCCGATTTGTGATTTAAACACCTATCCTTAAAGTTAAATTTTTGTTTTCAAAACCCCCCCCAGTTCGGTATCTTTACCCGGAGTAATTAAAGTATTAAAAATAGTGAAATTACACCTCTTTCCATGATCCTAATTCATTATATACCCCCAAAATTCTATTCTATCTATGTACACCCCTATTTTTCTCTTCCCCAAGCGGGATAGTTCCGGATTTGGGGTAACTTTACACCTCTAGAAATCGTTCATTTTGGCCATCTGGGAGTCTGTCCCGAGCGATCGGCGCCAACTATACGGTCGGCGCATTTTTGTCGGACGGCGCCCGATTATAAATACAAGGGTGTCCAAACTCAGTTCTAAGGACGGAAATAAAGGACGAACAGAGCATGAGAGAGAGACAGATCGCGAAGAGACACAGGTTGTAAGAAAGAAGATCTTTTAAGATCAAGGGATCAAATAGATGGATCCTGTCAGAATCAATCCCTGAGAGGAGCACTCGTTATCGGCTTCCTATCACATCAACATCGTAGTATCCATCGACCTTTGGTTGACTCTGTTCCAGGATCTTATCCGACTTTCACACATCCACAGACCCGTTGCAATTGGCCTTCACTTCCCGATTCCCCAACTTCTTGCATGTCCTGATCAATGTCTAATTTCAGTCGACGCCGATTGAATAAGTCGATGCCGTCTTGTTCTTAACCGAGCCACTCAACTCATCGACGCCGATCCTTTAATCACGACCCCGCCCCCCCCGCCCGACCAACAACACCTGTGAACAGGTTTAAAAGGGACACAGGTAACACAATCCAGCTTTATTCATAGTTTACGTTTTGCTGTGGCTTTCTGTCTGTTGTAGCTTTGTGTCATTACTAATAATAGACAAATCCTCAGCCATCCCTTACCCGCTCCACCCTTTTATCACCCTCGTATGTTTACTTTACTTAATTGAAAAACGTGGATGACAATCGCCGAGGAAGCTTATCGCTTCATGGACAACTCCCCCCCCCTGCGCACCCGCTTCCACCAAATATTTTAACGCCATCTTTTTTGTCAGCATCGGTTGTCTTGCAGGTTACTCGGGATTTTGTGCGATTGCTCGTTTGCGCCCGTTTCTTATTCTACAGTCGACTCCTCATCGTATAATCTTCGGATCTTGGCCATCAGTATCAATTTTATTTCGCACGTTTCTCCGGGGCTTTTGTGTTTCAGCCTCTCTGGTGCAAAAAAATTAACTTGGACAGGTAACGCATCCACCCCCCCCCCCCCCCCGACCCCCCCCCGCGGGAAATATTGGATCTAAATTCTGGATGCCCGGGGGGGACCCACCAAAGTCCTATTCGGTAAGTTCATTCTTTTTTTTAGTTTGAGCTTGATTCTTTTTTCATGACTTCTCGTTAGCTGAGCTTTTCCTTTCATCGTTTTTAGTCTTGTCTTTTTGTGAAAATTTTTATTTCCTGGGAATTTTCCTATTCCTTGAAATAGAATTTCTGTTTCACCATTATTCCGGATAATCTTCTAGGTTTTTGTTGGTGTTTGCTTAACCTCTTCTTGGGGAGCACTTTGGCTTGTTTCGTGGATTTTTGAGGGGAAGAGCTCACAACGCCTTTTTTGAAGTCCACACACCTTGGAGAGATAATCTACAGTATTTCTCTTTTGCGGTGTTTTCCTCCTTTTTAGGATTTCTTTCTTTGTTTGTTTGTCTATCACATCAAACATTCAATTTTTGGTGCTTAAAAGGAATTTAATCGCATTTTCGAAGAATCTGGTTTGACTTGTCTTCCATCGAAATAACACACTTCATTTTTAAGTTTAAAAGACCTTTTCTTTGTCATTGCTGCATGTTTCTCATCTAGTTTTAATTGGCTGGAAATTGATCAAAATCGGTAGTGACACTATTGGATTTTTAGTTTTTCGCCTTGCACACAAACCAAAAATCACTAGGTATAAAGCATTTAAACAAACTCCTTCCCTTGCCTCGCCTACTTGGAATTGACATCCAGCGAAGACCTACGCGGTACTCGGGCCGCGCTATAAATGTCACGGAAGTTCTGGTATATATTGGCAAAGCACACGACTCCCTATCGCATCGGTGTGTGAAGTGCGGGGGTAGTCCCCTATCATCAAGCCGACGTACCTGTATTTTACTGAAGTTTCTTCGGACCTCCTCACCAACAGCCCCAAACCTCCTTAGTTTGACTATCTGAGTTAGTTCCTTTCTAAAGCCTCCTAATATTTTCTTTCTTAAAAAAAGGCTCAACACTTAAAGAGATAATCACCTTTGCTGCTTGAATGGTCTGTGCATTAGTTCGGTCCAAATCTTCTTTTCTGCGTGTTTTCATGACGTCATCACTCTGTTACAATCTAGAGAATACCAAACTGGCTCCTTCTTCTTCCGATATTACTACTTGTGTGGATGTTTTTTTTGGCACCACCCAAATCTTCCCGGGACCGCTGTGTTGGTTCCCCATCCTGGTCATATAATCCTTTCTTTCACCAAAGAAACCCCATCACGTCCAGCTTCCCTAAGTCCTTCATAAATATCATCCTACTTCTGACTCCGAGTATGTTCCTTGGCGGGGATCCTGAATTTCAGGCGTTCCTCGCTCGCAACCGGTACCCCTCAGGGACTACCTAGTACACAAGTCGATTCAAATACTGATCAGGACCACCAATCCAGCAAGTTGAACGACTAATTCTCGTGAACCATCCCATGCCTTTGTGAACTTTTGGCATCATCTCTCTTGCCTCATTCACGGAGAAGGGCTGTCCCCTGTGCCTCCTTTTTTCTCTTCCTACCAACCATATCGACTAGTTTCTCAAATAGTCTTACCTATTCCTAACACCGCATTACCTCCAATATCCACAACCTACTTCCGCGAGGTCCTCTGCCCTGGCTATAATCAGTGCGTCTGCGCACCCGCATATTGCTGTTAATTCATCTATGCCCTCCATCGTGTCCCGAGGTCAGTACCCCTTTATAGTCAACCCCCTCCGATATTTCAGTTTGCTCCTGCTTCTCTTCCTCCAGTTGTCTTTCTGCCAATGTTCAGCAACAGTGACCTCACCCATCCTTTAGCATCGCACCTTAATTGTCCTATCCTGGTAGTAGAAGGCCCATTCAGGTTCTTTGTTTTCCAAATGTCCAATCAATTCGGCACTCATGTTCCTCAATCTATCCCGATTCAGTCAACAAGCAT
>JAHRHJ020001858.1:0-17013 GCA_019776745.2 Taxus chinensis
TTTAAACAACTCTTCCAATATTCCCCCACTTCACCTCTAGATCTAGTCCTTATATAGTGTCATAACTCTCCCCCATATTGTGTTTTATTTATCTCGAGAATGGCCAAAATAACTTATGACAGTGAAAATTTTGAAGCATGATAAGTACCCCTTAATTGAAAATAAGTATTCTCATCACTGTGTCATATTCCTCTGGTGATGTAAGAACACATCTTGTTAAATAATCAATTTTGGCTTTCTTACGTGACTAGGGGTGTCTTGGGTCCACTTGAGTGGTCAATAGCTTTACTAGTCCATTTGGACTCTATAGCCAGGATAGGGAGTTCTCTTCAAATGTATATTTGAATATTGGAACTAGCTCTAGGTATTTAATTAGGCTTAGGTGTTACTGACACATCCTCGTCAGATTGATATATCAATTCGGAGTTATATACTACTTTGCAAAGCAATTTTTCACATGGTGTAAATATATTGTTTTGGATGTCTGTCTTATCTATATGATGTTTCCCATACCAAAAAAGACAAGGCCTTCAATGGACCTTTGTAGTGTCCAAGGAATGGAAAATAGATAAAAATACTTACTCAGACCAAACTATACATTGTTTTAGAATTTTAGTAGTATGTAGCATGAACATTAATGAGGATTTTGTGTTGCAAAAGTCAAGAAAATGTTTAATAAACCATCTAAAAGAGGATTTATTAAATTAAATTTGTGTTCACAATCCTAACTATGTGTGCCTAGTCTTAAGGGCCTAGAGTAGAACAATCATTGTAAACGTTAATACTTACGACTGGTAGAGTCCTTTATAAGTGTGCAGGAAGGTAATCAGAAGAAAAAGAGTTTCAAAATCCCTAGTATAAGTTGGAATAAGAATAAAAGTAAAGGAATGTGCAAATATATCTACATGTTAATGCCCATTTAAGGGCTCTGAAGGATGTAATTTTAGAAAAATAGTCTTTATTCCATGTGTTTAAATTTGGTGGAGTCTCTAACAAGCTGAAGGAATGTCTAAGGGCATCAAGGACTCATAAAATCATTAGATAAGGATAGAATATTGAGTGGTTAGTAGGTAAGGGAATCAATGCACAATCATGCTTATTTCTTGTGATTGTCACGACCAACCTTGAGAAATAGTTTATCTTAGGAATAATCATAAGGACGTTTGTATCTAGCATTGAGGGAGTGGGTTAAATTTTTTTAATCCTTGAGTAAACAGGGAAAATTCTTATACAATTAATCAAATAAATATTGATTGAATGTCTACTATGTCATTGAAGAAGTCTAGAGAGTAAGGGTTTGTATGAAAATCCTTAGTGAAAGAGGAAGAGTTGAGTGATTTGCATTAGTGATTAACATGGTTTATTTTAAGAACCCCGCTTCGAAAAATTAGTTTAGAATTGGTGGTGAATCTCCAAAATTGACTTTCACATCAATGGTAAATTTCTAAAAAACCATTTTGTGTTAAATCCAGCTAGGTGGGATGGCCATTCATCATCTGTCGTACAATCTAGGTTGGACGTCATTCAACCCAGGTTATACGACACATAATGGATGACCATCTAACTTAGATTTGGAAAGGATCTTTCAATTTGTCTTCGTCCAACCTAGCCATCCAACCTGAGTTGGAGGGTCGTACGACAGAGTATGGAAAATTGTCTGATCTACCTGTGTTGGACGACAAAACATTATCTTCCATCCAACCCAATCGTCCAACCTTGGTTAGACGACCATACATTATCTATCATCCAACCTAGCCGTCCAACCTAGGTTGGATGACCGTACATTATCTACCATCAAACCCAGCCATCCAACCTAGGTTAGACAATTGTCCATCGTCTGCTGTTAAACATGGGTTTGACTACCATACATTATTTGTCATCCAACCCAACTGTGCATCGTCAGCCATCCAACCCAACTGTCCTATGTAACCATCCATCGTCAACCGTCTAACCCAGCTGTCTAAGCTGGTTTAGACGACCATACATTATCTTCTATCCAACCCAGTCGTATCTCTCCACCCATCGTCCAAGCCTGGGTTGAATGACCTACCTTAGTCTGTCCGTCCAAACCCAAGTTAAACAACTAGGGGGAATACATAAAATGGTGACCATCCACCTAGGTTGAATGACCATCCATCATTTTCATCCACCTAGGGTTGGAGACAACAATGGCTTATCCATCCAACTAAAGTTATATTGACAGGTTCTCTGGTTGGGATGTCATTATTAACGTTACCCCCTATAAACCCACAACCTTCAGGATATGTATAAGACCTCAGTGAATACATGCTAAGTTAATTTTTACTATAAAAGTAGGGTGAACTACCCATATAATTATTCGGCTGAAAATGTTTAGCGAATGGGGCATGCAACCGACTGTTTGAAAATTTTTTTTCATTTCCAATTTCCAAAATCCCTAATATTTGCAAGTTTACAAAAATTCACCACTAAAATTTTCCCTAGTGATTAGGAGAGGGGTAAGCACAGTGAGATGAGTGAAAAGAAGATTGCGTAAAAGTCAAGGTGAATGTGAAAAAAAAAGTTGAGAAGATTGTTTAGATCTCGAGCAAACAAGGAGTCTTAAAAATCCAAAAGTTGAAAATATAACAAGATGGTGGATAAAGGAGTAATGGAGCATTGAGGTGTGCTTGAGTAAGGTGTATGGGTGTGTTGAAAGATGGATGTAAGGTTGAAAGATGGATGTGAGAGAAGACTATGATACCATTTTGGAGAACACCCTTTTGATGAATTTTATCCATGTGGAATAAAAACTTGAAGGTTAATCACATGTTCCTAACCTCCACAATGTATTGAACTCATTACAAAGCACTAATTAAGTGTTTAGAAACACTCTTGGGAGGTATGTATTGCTTGAGAGTATGAGATGATTACTAGCATCACCTTCTAGTGGATCTTGGATCAAAATTGGATGCTCCCACAATGTAAATAATTATTCAATATTTCTGGTGCCTACTCATTTTCCTCCTAGCTCCTTATAGATCTCCTCGGAATCAGCCGAAGAAGTCAAGGTTCACAAATTTGATTGCTCATTCCTTGAACCTGAAAATCCACTTGTTGAACAGACTATCCTTGAATGATCAAAACTATCTCTAAATCTTCCTAAAATACTTCCAACAACTGCAAGGATTTCAAATACCACCTTTGGATATTTAATACCTTTTCATAACCCTCATAGAGGATATACACACAAGCTTTGAAATGGCCAAAATTGGCCTTTTCTAGGATTGTAAAAGAATTAGTCTTTTACTGTACATTTCAATGAATGGAATAATGGACCTTGTTAAATTTTATTTTTTTCAGACCTATACACATATTTCACCTAATGTATTAGGAATACCTTCAAGGACAAGATGATCATGACACATGAGGAAGGTTATCCCAGAGAGGGATTCAAGAAGATTTGGGAGCAAGACTTCACATTGTTGTCTTGGTTTTTATGGTTTAAGTTTTCGTATTTTTGGGTTATTCAATTCACATGAAAACAATATCCATATGAATATCATCCTCTTATCATTCCAAGATTCAAAATCCTCCTTGAATGGAATCAAATTTAGGATTCTCATACACTTCTTTCTCATATCCCTCTCATGAGAATAGGTGAATTTTTGATCCTTCACACATGGTGGTCATGGATGCCTCAGTAGCCTGACTAGCTCATTTTGATTTGTTTCTCTAAGATATTTTGACACAATGGTAGAGTCAAGGAATATGATGATCATATCAATTAACTCCTTGAGCCTCACTTTTCACCTTTTAACATGATGATCTCTTTATTAATCTCATAATTCACCTCCTTACCCAAGATGTCACCTGAGTGGAAGCATGCTTATGATGTCTGGAAACCCTATTTCTCAATTTACTCCTCATGGAGATAGGTTTCCTCCTCCTAATAGAAGGATTTATCACTTGAATGAAACTTGAAGGAATGTACTGAGAATTAATTCCATGTTCTTGACCTCCACATTGTACTGAAATCACTACAAATTCAACCTCCCTAACTTGTAAAATTCGAGTTCATTACCAAACATTAATTAAGTGTTTAGAAACAATCTCATAAAATATGCATTGTTTGTGAGTCTGAGATGATAGTCACCATCACTCATGATGAGCTTGATCTTATCATGCTCATGATGACCATTTCCTTGATGATTTGAATCCCGATGAAGTTCCTGATGTTTCAGATTTTTCACAGACCTCATGCATTTTTATGATTGCACCCATTGTCCACATGATGATTTCAGATCCTTCACAAACCTCATGGATGACCATTCCCTTGATTATTTGAATCTATAAAAACTTACATATGTGTTTTGATTTATTATGTGTTATAAGGAATTTCATGAGTCCATATATTCGAGTAATTGTTGCTACCTTTGGGAGTTGTTAGGTTTATAAAATATAGTTTTAACACATTTAACACTCCTACAAATATCAGTAAACAATCAAAAGGCCCCAAAACCTAAACAATGACTATATTCTTTCCCAAAATACACAACGATTGTAGAATTTTAAACCCTAAAATGTTTTAGGCTGAATGTTGAAAGCCTATGAAAAATACCTATGTACTGACCAAATTAGAATCTAAAAAACTATCTTCTAAACCATGTGATTAATGGAGCTGTGAGACTAGTTCCATAAGGGTACAAAGTGACCCTAATTTCTTATATTTACTAAAATAAATTTAAAGTAAAGAAATACTAAAGTATAAATAATAATAAATGAAAAATTTATACTTATAAATATATCCATCCCAAAAGCACAGATATACCACATTGCAAACCATGAACGCAAGTGCATGATAACGCGCTTGCGTTTTAGGCTTCAGTACTTACCAATCCTTAATAATTTCATAATGCGATTCTCGCGCTTTTCCAAAAACGCATTTGTATTTCACTTCCAGTCAAACATTTTGTCCACTTTTTGGTCCCCCATCTCCATGCACTTACCCAACTATAGTGTCTCAAAACTAAACCCCCCTTGTAATATGACACAATTTATTCAACATCAAAACTTAGGTAAAATACAATATGCCTATAATTCATATTACAAATACCTCATCAATTCATTATTTTCCTTCAAATCATTTGCAGAATAGTGGCTGAAAAACTATAGTTCTCTCACTCGTTATTCTAAAGATTCGGGCATTAGTTATTAAAAAAAAACTCTTCCCCATTTAAGGAAAAATAATTTAAAAGTGAAAAAGTCCAGTGATACTTTACCTGAATGAATGTGATAAAATGGTTACATTTGACATTTGAAGGGTGCATACAACTGCGCCAAATTTAAACTTATGGGCTAGAAAATTGCTTTGCAAGGTCACCATGAATCTCATGCTAGATTGATTGGACCGGTCATTCCAGTTTGCCAAAGAACTCATAGTACATAAGGAAAGTAAATAATAGAAACCTTGTTGTGAAGTGCTATGTTGAGGGTTATTTTCCTTTTGTTGCTAGCTGACACTTGATTTGTGCATTTTCTCTCTGAAAAAATAGTCCACCCAAGAAATAGACAAATTATGTATCCATTTTTCTTGAAATTATTATTGTATTTGTTGAGACTTCCTACCTTTCATAAACGACTTTAAATTTGATTGCCACCCATTCCTGCAAACAAAATTTCAAGGTCCTAAAGAATACTAATCTACACATGATTTCCTACAGTTGAAGAAAATTAATTTTCATTAAAATATCAACATTTATCATGGCACTTTTGATTATAAACCAATGATCAATATTACATGCTTTATTGGAATTACAAATATTTTAAAAGCTCTATTTGCACTTGAGTTCATCATAATCTTTTCCCACACTCGATCCTTGGAAGCTATGCACTCTTTTGGGGATAAGAATATCTAAGGATGCTGATGTCCAGTGCTGGGTGCACCAAAAAATTATTTATCTTGTTCTTACTCTTTTAGGTCCTTTTCAATTTTTGGTCACCTTTTAAAACTATTGGGTCAACCTTTTAGCTGTCAAGCACAAAATTCAAACAAGGGAATCATATATATATATATATATTTAGTTACTTCCCTTGAATAAAGGGCCAAAAAATATAAGCATTATCTATCGCCACCTAAGCTTGCAAAAAGGCACAAGAGCACTACAAGGCATTCATCTAGCACATCCATACAAGGGACAAGGTTGACATTATTATGCATACAGAACATAGGAGGGTAGTTCATTCTATTCCATCACACACATTCTACATATTTGGTATAATCTACATCCAGCCCACTATCATTGTGCAAATTTCATAAGGGCAACCTAGGGCATCATTACACACACAAGCACATAGAGCTACATGGAGCTTGAGATGTAATGGAGCACTCGATCATAAGTTCACTCTGTTGGGTGACTATCAGGGTTAGTCTGAATCCACATTTTACACATTTTTTGTTAGATTTGATGTGGTTTGTGGACATGTGTAGGTATACATTTGTTTTGCAGGTTATAGGTATGATCGGTGATCCAACAATGAAACCGGTGAAATAAAGAGAAACTAACAATAAGATCTTTCGACCCAGAAAATACCAGGTTCCAAGCATCTGAGTGGACACCCTGATCAGTCACTAGCGCTTGGGGCGCTCCTATCCTTCTACCGGCACTTTTTTCCCTTACATTCCTAGGGTTTCAAAGCCTCATCAATCTTGTTCAAAAATCAACTTCCAGCTAGATCCAACAGATATTCAGTCCAGATCACTCCCAGGTTGTGTGGAATCAACTAAGTCATCTCCATCTCTCATTTACTTAGGGTTTTACATTGTTAAATTATTATTGCTTGTGCACTACTATACATAGTTACATGAATATCATTAGTTATAATAAGTTACTCTGAAATAAGATTTAATTCAAATTAGATTAAATCACCTGTTAGTAACAAGGGAAGATCATCAAGTAAGGTATGTGAAGTTGCTATATTTCTTGTTATATTTTTCAATAAAATATGTAACCTTTATGAGATAATTATCTATCTGCTTTTTGAATCTTGAACATTTTTCTTTGAACAATCCATAACATTACTTGGAATAATAGGTATCTTGCATTTACATTTAACCATTACTTTTTTCTTAAAATAGAAATTATAATTTTTTTTATTAAATCTTGGCCATTTGGTGTTTAGGGCCTTTTTTGGCTAGAAATATTTTTCAAGGCCAACAAATTGATGCAACTAGATTGATGCCCTTTTTTGTGTTGTCATTTGAAGATGTTGCTATGTAACAAAAGCACTTAAATCACATGCACATTTATCGAGTTAGGAAAAACTAGTACTTTTGATTATTTTTACTTTCTAATTTTTAAGGAAACTATATAATTTGTTCTCTTAATCCCTCTTTGAGGCATTCTTGGAGGATGTTCACAAAGAATGTTAAGTTTAGCTTTAGACATGGGAATTTCATTTTTCCAAAAAAATGTACAACCTCTTCAACAAGTCCATTTCGATTATATCTAATGATTATCGTAGTCCACGAGACCTTATTGTGTCGAGACATTTTGTCAAATGCATACACCTTTTGTATGCACTATTCACATATTCAATTATAGGGGAAACTACAGTTATGATGGCTAACTATTTTCTAGAAGTGTATTGGCAAAGGCTAGTGATATATGATTAAACGAATCTTAGTTTGCATCTTTGTATTATATTTAGTATGAAATTACTCCTTGGTAATTATTGATGTATCATATCCATTAATCACATTATAATGAAGTCTTCTTTTCAAAATATCTCAAATTATTCTAATGACATACACATTTCGTCCTTTGCAGATATATGGACATTCACACAAATGCTTGATTTTTTTCACAACATATAAAGTACACAATTCCCAATGTTTACTGTCATACATATTTTCATGAGAAGTCCATTGCACTATGCTCTTGCTCTAATCAACTGTATATCTCACGAAAAATAAGGTAAATACGCCTAAAAATGGTGCAAGGTCTTCTACATCATCTCCATTAAATATATCATAGGTCCTAACACATATTCATCCTTAAGAACACCATTATGAAGGCCATGTATTCTTCAAAGAACCAACAATTAATGTGCCAAATCCTTCAAATTTATCCTTCATCACATTAAGGATTGTTGGGAGTTTTGATAGCTCAACTACCATCTATTCATCATTTCTTCAATCAAATTGACTACTTCATTCAACCTTCTCCTAAACAATTGACATATCTACTAGGGATACATTTTAGTGGCGACTATTCGTAATATGCTCGAAATCTTTCATTTTGGATCTCTGCGGTAGGTCATGCACATCCTCACTTAGGTTCATGACCTTGCTTGGATTAATGTACGTATCTATCAACTTTCTTCTTATATCATCTACCTCATGGTTTCTTTTTTTTTTTTTTAGAATTATTATCTGCCCTTTGGGCTAATCATCCATCTTCTCTTTATTTACACCTTCAAGTTAATGATAGTATCTCCTATGTAGATTCTACCATATGGTTTTTTACACTGGGTCAGCACTACTACCACCAGTACATTAAGGCTATGACCAACTACTGTGAACTGTGCATACCATCTATGCACATTACGACATCTCAATGCTATGACATGAAATTCATTACCATTAGTAGCCTGCACTTAGGTGATCTATGTCGCTATTTGTTGATGTGCAACTGATTATCTATTTGTTGATCTTTCGATAAAGGCTTTATGTGGATGGGAGACAAGGAGTTCTTGCTGATGTGCAGGGATAAGGTTTAAGGCAAATATTGTTAACGCCCGCAAAACTATTCATTTTAGGACACACGACTTTGAAAAGGTGATTTTTTCGGACGACAAAGTTTGGTGTCCTGTTCGCCTAAAATGATACAGTGATATTTTTTTTGACGGGTCGGCTTTGCCTTCATTTGAAAACATCTCCTATAAAAACCTAGGTGATTTGTCTATGGGCGGGTATACTACAGTACTACGAGAAAGTAGCTTACACAAATTACCAATACCTTGCTTTGTTTGATCTCGCATGCATGACTGTACAGCTGACCTTAAGATTGTCTGTTACGCGCTGACTTAGAAGTAGTTGTCTGACACACGACAAAGAGGTATTCTTAGACACGCGACAAGGAGATATTTGTAGACGCACGATAAGGGGGTACAGAAGTTGACGTGTGAGATGCGTAAATTATTGAGTTGACACATGATAGAGACTCATTGACACGTGACAAGCGCGGGGTAAGTAGTTGATGTGCTGACACATGAACAGAGTTTGATGCTGACGGTATGATTTGATGCGCGAAATTGCTGATGCGCGACTCAGTTGATGTGTGACGAATGGATTAGTTGTATGTAAAGGATGTTAATGACGCATGACTTAGGGGTTATTTGTATGACGCACGACTTAGTGGATTGCCATAGTCTGATGGGTGACAGTCAATTTTGACTCTGACTCAGTGACGATCGCTACTTGGTTACTTTTGCTAATGCATATGACTCTGTTCAGAATGATGGAAAGGTGTTAGTGTTCTAAGAATGTGAAGACCCTAAAAGTAACTAAGAAATCTCATAAGTCTCTTGTTCAAGTATTTTGAAAACTCTTGTAGATATAGATACCGCAACTACCAACAATCATATAGCTACCACTAGAAATGAAATAG
Source organism: Taxus chinensis (assembly GCA_019776745.2). Lineage (NCBI taxonomy): Eukaryota > Viridiplantae > Streptophyta > Pinopsida > Cupressales > Taxaceae > Taxus > Taxus chinensis. The sequence continues at coordinate 9,630 of JAHRHJ020001858.1, forward strand.
AATACTGACTATGTGGAAGGTATTATTGAGGTGGACATGTATTCTACACAGTATCAACCCGAATGACACCAATGATGATACCATGCCAGAACTTGAATATATACCTGTTGAGATGCCAGATCCTGAAGATATTCTTCTTGTTGGAGGTGCAACCAGGAGTGCATCCAGATATCACACATACAAATACTTCAGACAAAATGGAACACATAAATCAAGATTCAAATTTATGGTTCACGAAAGAGGAAACCAGGTGATTGTGATATTACTCAAAATTCTACTAAAAAAAGTAAAACATTGAAAAAACGAACAAGAATATGCAGACCATTGGGCAGGTCATACAAGTTTGATTGGGTAGCTAAATTTCCATGTGTATCGAACCTGTACAATCATCTAATTCTAGAAGAGATCCCATCTGAATGTATATGTACAATATGTACGTGGAAATTGGGAAAGCAGCAAAAAATGCAAATAAAGATGGACACTATAGAAAAACATTGTGGAATATAATATTTGACTGTAACAGGGGGCGGATGGCCAAGAAAATCAAAACACACAAGTGGAAAATTGAAAAATAATGTATGCATGTTAGATACGCAGTGGAGTATGAGGCAGAGCAGAAAGAACATGTAGACATCTCATGGAAGAAGGGAGGAACGATCGCATCATCAAATTGGTAAGAATGAATCAAACAAATCTACATGCAAAACTCATACAATTCTCTATTTTATTTCACATACTAAGAGAAAGGAAGACTCAATTTCAGATTTCCTCGATTTCAAAGTTTTTGTATCAATATAATGGAATGCTACAACGTATCCTCAGTCTCATTGGTCTATAAGTAGTGGATGGGAAATGGAAAAATTCCTTTCAATGATAGAGAAGGAAGATTTGAAAGAGAATGTAAAAAAATAAAAGTTTATCTCTCTTTCAATTGATGAAGTGATAGCAGTTGACAACATTGCATGGGTATGTATCCATGTCTATACTTTAGAAAATCATATAAGGACACCTCATCTGTTGGGTGTTATGAAAATGGTTGAAAACTATAATGCCGAAAACCTACATAAAATAGTTATTTCTCATTTGAAAGATATTGCTGGAATGACTGATTATGAAATTGCTACAAAGTTGGTATGCATCAAAGCATATGGTGCATCTGTCATGTAGGGTCCCGAACAGGGTTGTGTGTTAGATTACAAACAACAGTGGTCCCATATATTGCTACCAATTCACTGTATGGCTCACAGAATGAATTTAGCGTATAAAATGGTAAGAAACCACGAAAATTTTGTTAAATTAGAAGACCTTATAAGAGAACTTCATGCCTATATGGCAAGCAGCCCAAAGCGATTTCTTGAGTTCTAAAAATTTTCACAATTGGAATTATAGGTGGTAAAAAAGCTTCTGAAAGATGTTGAGACTGAGATGGATTCTCTTTGTATGAATCTTCATGACAGAGTTCATGAGGAGTATCCTTCATTGGTTGGTTTCATACAAAAATATCGTCATGAAGTTGATAGGGTGAGGGACTCGATTGTTTTATTTAACTGATTTGGAGACATTGCTTACATTGGTTGGTATTATTCCAATGTTGTAGGAGATCAATACATTGATGAAGTATGCACATGGGAGATTAATCTATATTGTGGATTTTATACGGATGATAAAAATGGAATGTCAAAGTCTTGATATCTTGTATTGTTCCCAAGATAGTTTTAATACAGTGTGTTTTTTCAGAATTGGAAAGCCTTATTAGATCTTAAAAATCCCAGTAACTATTTGAGATTTAATATCCACGATAACCTCTGCATCACTGTTAATGGGAGGCGACATACCACTGCAACATTTTGCAAAAATTTCAAGATATTACAGGATCGGAAACGAGAAGATGTTCCCGTGACATGTAAATATCTTTGAGTCTGTTATAGTTGAAAACAAGAATAAACCTTAAAAAAATTTCAGATTATCCTTATCATCATAAAATTAGAGAACGTTTCTTCAAAGATAAAATTCTTGCAAGCCATGGGTGTGATGAATCCTATTTTTTGGAATACTAAAGGTGGTCGTGTGCAGAATTTATAAGAAAGCATTTCCATAAATCCATGGGGACAATAATGGAACATTTCACAAAGACTTCAGAGGTCAAGGGTATGGAAATCAAAGGTATATTGAATGTTGATTTATTAAAGTCTTAATCGATTTTTTAAAACAACAATGAGGAACCAATATAAAAATTTAGACAAATCTTCTGAGAGTGGTGCTATTAAAAGGCTCTGGTGAAGAATATATCAAAGTTTTGTCTTACAAGAAGACATTAGTGAATATTTCAGATTATATGAGTGTTGGCGAGAAATTTGTCTTTTGGAAAAATTGGTGGGTTTCAAGCCAACACTATGGGAATCTGAGTCCCTCTACTTGAATGGTGCAACTTCTGTATGTGCATGTGTGAAAAAGTGGATTTCAATGTGGTCTTTCGACCAGAATCTAGCATGGGAACTCCACTGTCCCTATGGAAAGCCTAGCAATTTTGCCTTTCTCACTAGAGAATAACTTTGTCCTGAGACGGGAAAAGGTAGTGAGAATGGAGGTAGGAACAAAACTAATGTTGCTAGTAATATCAGATGCTCACCACACATTTGATTAGAAATTGCATTTACTGCATTTATAATAGAAGAAAATACAAATAATGGTAAGAAGCTACAAAGACAGAATACAACTCATTGGTCGCAACGTACTAATTAATCTCTCCATCAAAGAGGTTGGAAAGTTCCTTCTTTGATTATTGAACAAGGCAAGGAGTTTATACACGGCTTTTATAAGGTAAAATGGAATAAATCGAGAGAAAAAATAAGATATAAGAACTTTGGCAATTTTTTCTCCTTTTCCAGTACATATCGCTTATGTTTTTTAATTAAATCAATCACCCCTTTGGAATGACATCGAGAAGCCATTATATTTTTTGCAAGAAACCGTTATAACTTCACAAATCCTCAATGCCTTTTTGAATTCCTCGTTGTGAAGAAAATGCTCATGGCGGGTTAAAACCAACTGCAAGTAACCGTTACATACTATTTTCCAGGTTAAATATAGACCATTAGAATTTTTCTCCTGCTAATTCTGAAATCTGGCCGCCACGTGGCAGGAAAGGGATTGGGGCCGGTTCCTGGGAAGCCCTTTGCATTTCTTTTGGGTGATTTGTTTAGAGATTCAAAATTTGGAACAAATTGGCGCTCACCCCCCACTTTTGAATTTTTTAACTTAGACACATTTACCTTCTGATTGGAATGGGGTCCGCGACCCTTTTCTCTCAACATTTTAATAACCTTTTTGAAAGGTCTCAAAACGTCACTTTCTTTCCTCTCCGCTGGCGTGCTCTTTCGCTTTGAATTTTTCGTTGTGGGCTTCAAATTTTAAATTTTCCTTTTAAGCCTGATCATTGCTGGCGGATCATGTTTTAACTTTTTTCATTTCACCTTTTTTACAAAGGGCTCAAAAACTAATTCCTTCGCCGGCCCCTCGTCCCCTTTGAGTTTTCAACTTCGGGCCCGAGAACCTGGTGGAGCCGCTGAAAGGAAAAATTTTATAACTTTTACTTACTTTGGAATTTGGTTCATTGTTCCAAAAGTGCCCCCCCCGATTGGCCACTGTCATCCCCCACTTTGACTTTTCAATGCCCTATCATGGAATTACGTCGTTGCAACATGTGGAGCTGTCCACTGAGCCTTCCATACTTAGCTGATTTTACCTTTATTTTATACCTGGGACACATGGAGTCGTTCACTTAATTGAAGACTGTCCTTTGGATTCTGCCCTTGGAGTCGTGCCATTGCGACATGTGGAGGCATCCGCTGAGTTTAGACTTTTCAACGATGATTCAGCTTTTCGGGTCCGCGGGGAAAATTTACCATTTTTTCCAAAACCAACCAAAAGTGTTAATTTCACCAAAAATCCCATTCCTCCCTTCCATATGAGTTGACCACGCACTTGCATTCATTCAGGCCAAATCTTGATGGGAAAAAGACACTCGTCATCCTGACTACGGGAAAAGTACACAGAGGAAGAGAAATTTTCCGTTTTGAGTCCAATTTTCAAATTTCCTTCATGACCATAGCCCATGAAAGGCAAGAAAATTATTTAAAAAACCCAATGCAAAGACAAGTTGAAATAATTTCGGATCAGAAATGAAGACTGACAGAATGTAAAAACACTACACACCAATTAATTTGCAGAGACGGGAAAAGGAGGATTGTTCAGACGATCACACAGAGATTTAAACAACACTAGGGCAGGAATTTGCTAATTCTTAATCTCTAACTGGCTTGTACCTCAACATGGCATAGCCCAAAAATTTACATTTTGCCTATGAAAATGCAGAGCAGTTTTGGAGGCAAATAGCTGGCTCTAGCTGGGGACATGCCTGAACTGGGCATGGCTAGGGCATGACTGATGATCTAGGAATTCAAGTTTCAAAACATATTACGTTGACCAGTGCCTTATCTATTGGGCCTTGCAGAGTTATGTAAAATTCTAAGAAAGAATGGAAGATGGAGGACACATATAAACCAAACCACACACAACAAAACTGAACAAAAACTAAACCAAAACCACGCAACAAAAAGGGAAAAACACTCCTACGCAAATCACCTATGGTACAAGGTGGGGGACAACCCGCTTTCACTAATGATACAATTTCAAGTTTTTCCCACTTTGAGGCAATTCCAATGGCATTCCATCCAAGTAACAAGGAGAAAAACTTCTCACCTAAGCTCCACAATTTGAATGGGCCTACCACAATGAATCAAAATTCCATGACTTGCCCCCTTGGTTCTTCTTCTCTTGTCCACACAACAATACCAATATTCAACTTTGAAATCCTGCTTTGGTTTCCTGTAAAAAAATTCTTCACTTCACTGATGTTTTTTAATTTCTATCCACCACCTTTGGCATCTACTTTCCTCCGCTTCTCCAGAAAGAGGATCCTCCTTGTCAATGGAGTCTTTGGATGACTATCTTCTATTTCTTGCAAGCAAGCTTGAGGGCTGACATCTCATTGCGAGAGGATCTACTGACTCAATGCCATACAACATATGGAAAGGTGACATGCTCTTCCTTCCTTAGGAGTGATCCTATCGGCCCCTACTTCATCATATACTTCTTGTGCCAGGTTCCCTCCTTTGATTCTCCTATCCCAGCTTGTGAAAAATTTCACAATGTTCTTATCGCTTGACTTAGCTGAACCATTTACCTATGGATAAGTATAAAATATTTAGTCAGGAGATTCCAAAACCATAAAAAAAATATCTGACTCCTTTAAGAAATAGGTGGAATTGTCTACAAAATCTTCTGTGTACTCCAAAACAACTAAGGATTTCTCCTTGATGACGTGCAGACTGTTTCAGAAGCTGGTTTTGCTTGGGAATGGCTTCCACCCATTTAGTGAAGTAAGCAGTTGCAGGAGTACACAAGTATGCCCTACTAGAATGAGGATTCAAAACACCAATAAAAAGCTACCCCCATTTGTTGAAAGGGTTCCTCAATCACCCCAGCCTGAGTGGCAATGCCTAGTTGGGGCTTTCCAACAATTGTTGGCATGCTTTGGTGGCATTTGGAAACCCCTCTTGAGTATCTAGAAAGAGGAGGTGCCAATAATATCCACCCTTGAGAATATTAGCGTAGTGACCATTGCTGAAATGTCCACCCACAGCTTGATCATGATATGCCCTGGTAACTTTTCTTGTTGCTCCTTGTCCCACCCCTGATTAAAAAACCATCTAGGCCACTCTTTTAAAAAAAGTTGTGGCATGCTTCCAAATCACAAACTTGGTTGTCCTTTAATTTGAGTTTCCTTCTTTGTTTTTAGTCAAGATTGAGGAGGAAAATTCTCCATAATTGAGTAGTAGCATAATCCTCCATACCACTCATCAGTATGTTGACAAAGATCACTGTGATGTTCTTCTGAACATGTTGGGAAACATCATGCTTTTCTCCTTTCTTAGCTTTGAGAGCCTCATCTTCAGCAATTATCTTGCACAAACCATTTCTGTACTATATTCGAGGGCCTCCTAATTTCAAGTCATACTCTTTGGGTCTTTGCAATTCAACTTCCTTCTTAGCCCAAGATCTTGTTGACGTCAAAATGGACTTGATGCACTTCCAGGGACATCACCCATATGGGAATGAGAATGTAGAATCTAAAACTTTTAACAGCTTTTACACTGCATAGGATGTTCTCAGGTGGTTGCTACTTTAGCCATGATTTTTCAAGGCACTCATGACCAGCAATGGGTGCTTCCAACCTCATCATTGTTGTGAAAAGGACACATAGAGTGTATGTACTAATGATAGCAATACATGATGATCTCCTGTTGAAATCTGGAGTACAGAGTTGGAGGCTTTGGCAATGATTTATTGATATTTCAATGTTGTTTTTTCCTTCCCTTATTCCACTTGGAAACTTTCATGAGATTTCACAGGAGTTATTGCCTGGGTCTATTCAAAAAACTAGGCACACAAAAATGAAGGAAGTTTACCTTTCCAAAGAATGAATAAATCCCTTCTTGCTAGTGGTAGGGCTAGTGCTGGGAAGCTCTTGAACCTCTCAGGATCATGTGTGTGCCCCATTATTGTTCACACTGTTTCCCAAAAACTTAACTTCTGTGATTCCACACCCAAATGAACTTATTTGGATTAGAGAAATTGTATGTTTCCTAACCATACCTTTGCAAGGACTTGCCTCCAAATGACTGATAGTCTCCCCTCTCTTGAGAAAACCGTGAGGGTCATCAAGGTGGAAAATGAAAATTCATATTTCAAAATCTGTGATGAAAGCCAAGTCCATTGCTCTCTAGAAAGTGGCCACGACCATTGATCAGCCAAAAGGGCATTCAAATGTAGGCAAAAGTGCGCCCAGGGTGTTGTGAAGGTTGTTTTGTTGACAATCCTCTTATGCCACATGGGATTTGGTTGTACCGAGAACTATCAAGAAAAGAGAGCATTTCAGACCAGTGACTGCTTGCCAAAATATGATCCATGATGGAAGAGGAGTTTTAGTTGTCTTTGGAGATTGCCTGTTGAATTAGATTTCAGGAAGTCTACACAAATCCTTATTTCCCATTCCTTCTTCTACTACCACACTGTTAGCCACCCATGTGAATGGTGGATGGGGAAGGTGATTCTTGCATTGATCATCTTTGGAACATTTTCTTTGAAAATTAGAAATCTTTGGATTGGAGGGCCGTTGTTTTTCCTAAAGGGCTTTCTTAGCTCCTTGCTTAAAACGGAATGGAGTGATGCATTTCTTTGGCTGATGAAAAAGTGAGTTCATCATAGGAGTAGGCTAGGACATCTGAGTACTTTTTTAGTAGAGCCACAAACTTTCTCTTCT
>JAHRHJ020001859.1:0-17003 GCA_019776745.2 Taxus chinensis
TATATAATAAAAAGTAAGAATAAAACCCATATATATGCCCCAGATTTTTAGGCATATGTGAAAACCCTGTTTGAGCATGTGCGCTCAAATAAATGTGTTTTTTTATAATATTGAAGGAGAGAAATTAGAAGCAACGTCGAGTAATGAAAAGGTGGCCACCTTGGAGCTCTATACTGAAACAGGAGTGGTGTTCCATGTGATGTGATAAACCATGACATTCACAATAAAATTATGCTAGTAAAAAAATGATAGTAAAAACTAAAGAAACAATAGAAACAACGCATGTAGATAACACAAAAAACAATCAAATCGGCATCTATGGAACAATGATATATCAAAAACATACAAAATGGCTTGGGGGCCATAACAGGGACACCCACGTTTCACAAGGAAAACAAGGCCCATAGGCCTGCAAACAAGAGGGCAAGCAATTTTCAAACAAAGATAGGCATGGGGGGGGGGATGCCACAAACATATGACGCTCATAGGGTCACAAGACAATCAAGGCACATAGACCACATGTAAAGGAGAAAATAAAACAATAATACCATAAAACATGTATCTATTGAAACAAGACTATCAAAAAAAAATATAGCATATGTAGTAGCCAACATGAGTTGAAATATGTGAAACAATATATTGCCAACACTACACAAGGACACAGGTACGAGTCCATGTTAGTCTAAAAAAAGTAGTAATCAAGTATACAATGTAAATAATTGAGCAAAAAAAATGAGGAAGGAAGTTGTAAATAACTATAATGGAATTAAATTTAAGGGAGAACATGAGTGATTACTATAAGCATTGTACCGATATGTGTTTCTTGCATCCATCTCAATATACCCGGGAACACATGTGTGTAAGAGGTAAGTTATGATATCTATCAAGTAAAAAAATAAATGACATTCATGGTACATGTTAAAGTGCAACAACACAAGTAAAATTCTCAGGTATGCCATTTTGGATTTTTGTAAATATTTGATGTTTTTGTATTATAAAGTTGAATAGCTATATTAAACAAAAGATGTGAGTGAAAGAAATATAATCAATAAGAACCTCTGTGAGGAGGGTGGATTAAGTTGTCCTGGGCGATGAAGGATTGGGCCTCAAATTTTTCCAAATAATTACGACTCAAGTGGTATGTTATAGAAAAATTGGAGGATGACAAGGTGGAAAAAAAACCCCCTGTGACCTTAGATGATTGGTGCGTATGAGGGGAAAAAACCTATAGGAAAAATGGTTTAAACATGTATGAACTTAAGACATGATATATTAATAGGAGGAATATGATAATATAAAAATATAAAAAAAGCACTCAATGCAATGAGGTTTAGAATGTTAAAAAACCTCATAAAAGAGAGAGAAACAAGGACAATCATTTAATATAAAAGAGGTGATATAGAAGCATACAGGACCAAGAAAAACATACCAATGTGCACACAAATACCTAGGTAAAGATTATCAATGAGTGGCAATCATGCTTACAAGTTAGGGCCAACATATCATATATTAAGTACATCAACTATAACTGAATTAAGATTAGAAGAGAAAATTAAAGCCTTTCTCAGAGACTTAATAGAGACTCAAGCATGTACCAAGTAGTATGTGTGAAATACATAATAGGTGTAACCACTATGGAGCGGGAATATGAGTTTTCCCTCTAAAGATGTAGAATCATAGAGTGAACAGAAAATGGAGAAACATAGGAAGAATAGAAACTATTGGTGGAGTGCATGCTGAGTAAATTAGTATATCCTCCATTGCCCGATGTTGCGCCTCAATGAGTTTAGTAGTAGATCAAGCTTGAAAGGATAATAATTAGCTTTGATGGTGGAAAGAAATGCGTTTGGGAAGGAAAAAATTGAGATAATTTATGAAGACTAGATGGTGTTATGCATATCATGAATGAAGGATTTCCTAAGAGAAAATTATAAACTCGGATCAATTGGGCATAACAAAACACAGGGTAGGGGATGATGTATGATCCTAAAGTGATTTTGCACACTCATTTAGCCAGGATGATGTGGTACATAATCAGAGCCATGAATACTAACAAGAGAATGGGATAACACATTGGTAGGATTTCTAATCTGACATAAAGAAGAAATATTACAAATATTAAGGCCTGTCATCACCAATCCGGCACTATGATATCGTCACCGAAACTACTGTGCTATGAATTACTAATGCAAAGCCGTTCGTTTGGTGGATGTAATCTGGAAACAAAACAAAACTGACAACAAAGGAATACCATCCGACTATGATAAGACGGAATGATGAAAAATCTAAAATATCAATATGGTAAATTATAATATTAAACATGAACTTGTTACAATCTCACCCATGAGGTACTTCAACAAGACTATGGGAGAAACTTTCACAAGTACACTCTTGATGGCTTCTTCAACCACCTTTAACTGAGGCTTCGCTGTTGCCCACACTTCCTACAATATTTCTCACTCGTCTTTCTATGCCTAAAATGAGGGGAGTGGCTCTCTATTTATCGAACTTCCAGGATTATCCATCCTATCTCTAAGATTAGGATAAGAAATCCACTCTGACCGAATTCATATGCATACCTTAACTCTGATTCGTACATGTCAGCTTATCTGTAAGATAAGATAAACCTTATCATTTTAAGGGTTCCAATTTTTAGACTTTTTACAAAATAAAATACACAAAATATTTATGACCTCAGTCCTTGTCTTTATACAATATAATATTTCTATTCCTAATCATGTAGACCCTACTTCTCTATTACCCGAACTTGGACATTTAACATTACCGGAACCACTACGGACAAATATGAATTTTACAACAATTCCTATATACTTTGACGTGACCGTACTCCACATTATTGGCAAAAAACACCAGTACTGACGGCGCCGTTATATCTATCAGAGCTACTATAATATACTTAACAACATCCTAATTCCTAATACAACATTAATGAAATAGAAATTACTGGAGGAAATTTAGTGTTGACATCTTCCCCCTTCTAGATTCTACTCGTCCTCGGAGTAGACTATTCTGGTGCTTGGGGAAAATCTTCAATTGTCGTGGTTGAACCATTTCATAATGGGAGTGCCATCCAATTCTCAGTTGGTAAGTAACCATTTTCATGCACAGCTACTTTGATAGGGCCCCATCCAATTTTGAAGAAAGTTTCTCTATCTTCTTTTTTTGTATCTGGAATCATATATAGGACCAAGTCATTCACACGAAATGGAGACCATCGGACTTTGATCAAAGTATTCCTTCTGCTTCATTTCTCTTATGGCTTGTATCCTTTTGCTATTTCCCTCATTTCCTCTAGCAAATGAAGATGTACCAACCTTTCTTTACTGAATCGACTCTTCATCCATCCTTTCATTTTCATAACTCTCATAGTGGGAATATCAAACTCATAGGGAAGAAAGGGATCAATGCCCCATAGGCCAATGAAATTGGGGAGTCTCCTGTTGCTGACTTTGTGTTGCCCCCTATACGCCCACAATGCTGAATGAATCCTGTTATCCCATTTATGACCTGCAAGGCTGCATTCTTTTGCTAGATAGAATTGACACAAACAAAATTTGTTCGTTCCACCTATCCATTTTGCTTGGCTTGTATGTTGTTTTCTTCCCTGTGCTTAATGAAAACTTATTGGACTAGGGCTTCTACCACCTCACTCTCAAGAATGTCTTCCTTGATCTGTTACCATTTCTAATGGACACAAACCAAATCTGGTGACAATGCGTCCATATATGACACCTTGCCCACTCATCTTGGAAGCTGTTTTTCAAAATGGCCGAGCTTCAACCCCTTGGTTAAATAAATCTGTGAACTACCATATACTTATTTTGTGTGACATAGCTGGAATTGGACCTACAAGTCCTATTCCCCCCTTTCTCAAAGGGACCAATGGAATGAATAGGACATAATGGAGCTGATGAAGTGCCTTATTACGGTTTAACCATGTGTTTGCAAATCTCCATTCTTACAACAATTATTATAAAAATCTTTAAAAAAGTGGGCCCATGATCTGCATCAGGATCCTCTTACTGTAGTTGTCTAAGAGAAGTGCCCTCCACATGTACCATTTTTGGAATTCTTCTCTTCTAGCAGCTCCTTTCCTTGAATCATGTCCACTACCCTCTTGTACTGTCCTCAGGTCCTATTCGAAATAATGCTCCATGCAGAATAGTATATGACGACTGATTGAGTATCTTTCTCTTAGTCTTCTCTTGGGAACCATCAAGGAACCTTGAACTTCATTCAAATTAGTTCCAAAATATCTATGTATTCACTAGGTATTGTGTCAGGAGAACATGCTGCATCGGGATACTCATCATCATCACAATGATCCTAAACCATCATAGGCTCGAGAGCGTGCATCTGCATTGACCGGCTTCTTCCTGCCTATCTATAATATCAAATTCAATTCTTGTAGCAAATTATCCATCTCTTGCTATCCTCCCATGATGGGTTAGGCTTATGACAATAGTTTCAAGCCTGATGATCTGTTACAAACTATAAATTTTTCTGCACTCGCAAGTAATTTCTAAACTTCTTTACAGCAAAATGATAGTCCGAAGCCCTTTTTCATTACATATAGTTTACCTCAGCACTGCTCATTGTCTCTCCCAAAGTAAATTGGATGTTCATTCCCCATTTTCATGCTTTTTGGCTCAAAGTACTTCCTAGTGCTACTCTAAGGCATCAGTGTACACAAGAATGGCTTGCTTCCCATCTGGATTCTTCAAAATAGGTGAAGAACCAGGGCTTCCTTGATTGTCCCCAACTTCATGCACCTTATATTTCTGGTTTCATAGTAACACATCCTTCTTCCAGACGGGTTATTGGCTGTGCAATCTTTGGAAATTCTTGATGAATCTTCTATAGTAACCCACATGGCTAAAAATGTCTCACTTACTTCTATTAGAGGAATTGGTAATCTTTGCATTTTTTGAAACTTATCAGGATCGTCCCAATACCATCTCTGATAGAACTGCCCTAACAAAACGCTTTAGACATCCAAAGACACAACTTTGTAGGGTTTAGTGATGCTTGTGCTTCATCTAACCTTTGAAATTTTTGTTTTTCTCCATTTGGTGGCAGGTGGTCCAACTTTGTCTCCATAGATGCACAAATCATCAGAATCCTCTGTGAAGGTCCCAATTTAGGGTGAACACCCATTCTCAAACCTGGAATGTTTGTTGGAGCATACACAACCAAACTGCATAACTCCTTAAGGCAAACGGTCCCCAAGGAGTGGTGAACGTGTCTTCAGCTGATCTGTCTCTGCTATACAAACTTGGTTGTAGCCACTATATCGATTAGCCAAACTATAACACCCTGGCCAGCTATTTTCGTCCAAGATCTATCTGAAATGGAAGATGTAATGACCTTCTTTTTGCCTTATTGATCTTCTTGTAGTGCAACACAAGCGTATCTTCCCTTCTTTTTTATTGAGATCAAATGGGAGAAACCCATTCTGAATTCTCCACGCAATATGAATCCTGCATCAGCAACTATCTATTCTTCTTTTCCAGTCTTGGAAAAATTAGGATTCATTCTATATGGCATTTGCTTTATGGGCTTAGCACCATCTACCAGCTCAATACAATGTTCTACCCAACTTCCTTGATGGTTTGCCTTTGTATCAAACAGGGAATAGGTGTATGTACCTTCAAAAGAGCTTGAGGTAGGATTCCTCTCGACTCCCATCACGGCACACCAATCTTTATTGTGTGGAGAGATCATCAGACTTCTTCTTCAATATTTTATGGGTTCCTGGGTTGGGGGACTGGGAAGAATATCCATGAGCTGACATCAACCTCATTTCTTCATCTTCAGTGTCCACTTCACTGGTACTAAGTAATCAGAGATGTCTAATCATTAGTTCATCACTTGAATCCACAGTTCTGCTTTAGGATGTCGAGATCACATTTGTCTTCACCCTCTCTCTCTACCATGTCAAGATTGCATGAACCTTCATTCCAGTAGTTTCTTGCATGACCTCTCCTTAGCCCTGTCTTCCCCTCAGCATTGGGTACGCAACATACCATTTTTTCATCACTGAAAGTCTCCACACCTACAACACCCATAACGATATTGCCAACGTTCCCCAAGGTGGTGAACGTGGTTCTTCAGCGGATCTTTTCTCTGCTAGAACAAACGGGGTTTGTAGCCACTATTCCATTAGGCACACTATAAACACTCCGCGCCTGCCAAGCTACTATCGTCCAGATCTTAATCTGAAAATTGGAAGAGTTATTATCCTTCTTATATTGCCTTATATTAGCTCTTGTATTCCACACAAAGCGTAGCTCCCATTCTTTTTTATTTGAGATCACACTGGGAGAAACCCATTCTGAATTCTCCACATCAAATATGAATCCTGCATCAAGCAACTTATCTATTTCTTCTTTTACAGTTTCGGAAAAATTAGGATTCATTCTATATGGCATTTGCTTTATGGGCTTAGCACCATCTACCAGCTCAATACAATGTTCTAACCCAACTTACTTGGCGGAGTTCCTTGTAATCAAAAGTGAATAGGTGTATGTACCTTCGAAAGAGATGGAGGTAGGATTCCTTCTCACTCTCCATCACAGCATCACCGATCTTTATTTGTTGGAGACGATCATCAACTTCTTCTTCAGATAATTTTATGGGGTCATGAGTTGGTGTGACTGGCAGGATATCCATGAATGAAACATCCACCTCGCTTTCTTCATCTTCAGTGTCCACTTGACTGGTACTAGAGTAATCAGAGGATGTCCAATCATCAGTTTCATCACTTGAATCCACAGGTTCTGCCTTTATGATGTCGAGGGATCACGTTTATCTTCACCCTCTCTCTACCACGTCCAAGTGTCATGAAACCTTCATTCCAGTAGTTTTCTTGCATGAACTCTCCTTAGCCATGGTCTTCCCAGCAGCATTGGGTACGCAACAGTACCATTTTTCATCACCTGAAAGTCTACCACACATACCACACCCATAATAGATAGTGCCACATTTGAAATTACACCTTCGGGTTTAGTTTTTCCTTTATTTAATGACCTTAACATAAGTGTTGAAGGGTGATCAATTTTTAAACCCCAACATATTCATTACTGACTCAGTCATTACATTAACTGTAGCACCTCCATCAACTAAGACATCATGAATTGAAATACCATTACATAATACCTCAGTTTGTGGAGCATAGGGATCTGCCTCTGCCTCCAAAACAGGGACCTCAACCTCCTTCCTTCTTCGAGCATTGAGTCCACCTCGCAACTCCCGCCTCTTCTCAGAAGACATAGCCAAGAGTTGACCATATGTAATATTTGCAGGCCTTTTGGACATATCTTCCAAGATGGAGTATGGTCCTTGCCCCTGTGAAATCAGAAAATCCTGCACACCCAACTTTCTTCTCCTATGTTTCTTACTAGTTTCTTCTTTCATCTTCTTAGGATCATTTCCATCTTGATTATCTTTTTCTTTCTTTCTTTTTGTTACAAACACATCTACTTCATTATTTCTTGCTCTTATCTACTACATCAAAAGAATTCACAGGTGCTTTTCCTTTATCATTATCTCCCTTACTAGATGTAGAAGCTCTATCTGGATAATTATACTTATAATGACCCTTTTTTATAACAACCATAACAAACAACTTCAGAAATATTTCTCTTCGGACCTCTATCTCCTCCCTGAGAACTAAATTCCTTTCCTTGAAGAAGATTAATACTTAATTGACCCATATTTTTGAGCAGATCTTCATACTCAGTAGATGTATTAGGAGAAATATTTGTGCTCACCCGGGAGTGGTTATGGATTCAGGACCAAAGGTGCTGGTGTAGGCTCTATTTTAGCAACAATTTCTTTGGGCTCCTCTTCCATGCTTTCATCTTGCCTTCTTACAATCTCCTTTGCTTGTTCAATGGTGGCTGGGCAGTCATACTTCACTCATTTTCTGATCTCTGGCTTCATCCCAAGAATGAAGTGCTTATAGAGGAGATTATCCACGCCATTTATTAACCCATCCGCTAATCCTTCCTTCCGGATCTGGGCATCAAGCTTCCTCCTTAGCTCTAGAACATGAGCATGATAATCCCTTATCTTCTCCTTCTCTCCTTGGGATAGCTTTGTGATCTCGATCATGAGATCTGCATATTTATGTTGTTCACCAAATTCTTCAAGAAAACTTTCAGTTAATAAATCCCATGAATTTTTTGCATTATCACCTAGTGTTTCAAACCACCTAAGTGCTGAACCATCCAAAAAGGTAGGAAAAAAATTCAGTCCATTGTTCCCTTCTTATAAGACCATTACAAATACAAGATCGTTTAAACTCTTGAATGAAAGAAGAAGCATCTTCATTAGATTGAGCTGAAAAAACAGGAATCTTTCCCATTTTCAAAAGTAACCACCGTGAAATACCAACTCACAAGTACAATCAACAAGACTTATGTGTACAAATAATTGGAATCACTATACTAGAAAGTGACTTTACACCTTTCTATAGTAAAATAGAAATGACCACGGTAAACTATGGTAAAACTTGACTTACTACGGTAAAAACTGACTTTACTGTGGTAAACACTATTCACAGTAAAAAGTGAAGTTACTGCGGTAAATACTATTCATGGTAAAAAGTGACCTTACTGCGGTAATTACTATTCCCAGTAAAAAGTGACTTTACTGCAGGGGTAAATACTATTCTATGGCAAAAATGCCTTTAACATGGTAACTACTATTCATGGTAAAAATGACTTTACCATGGTAACTACTATGCACAGTAAAAACAAGGTTTACCCTCTAATTGATTTTTGACTTAGTGGGAATATCTCTCCAGAAAATCCCCCAACGAGGAATGGTCCGGGCAACGGAACTAAAATGTCATCAGCAATCTGGCACTATGATAATTCTTCACCGGAGAACTCCTCGTGCTATGATTATTTACTAATGCACATCCTTTAGTTTGGTGGACGTAATCTGGAAACAAAATAACAACATAACACAAGAATACCTATTGACTATGATAAGGCAGAATGACGAAAAATCTGAAATATCAACAGTAAATTATAATATTAACGTGAAACTGTTACAATCTCACCCATGAGATTACTTCAAGTGTTATTGACTTCACTTGCCTTTCACCAAGACTATGGGAGAAAACTTTACAATTACACCTCTTAATGGGCTTCTTCAACACACCTTTAAACTGATGGCTTCCTTCGCACACTTCCTACAATATTTCTCACTACTTCTTTCTATGCTAAATGAGGGGGGGTGGCCTCTCTATTTATAGAACTTCCAGGCTTATCCATCTTATCTCTAAGATAAGGATAAGAAATCCACTCTAACGAATCATATTCCATACCTTAACTCTTATCTGTACATGTAAGCTTATCTGTTAAGATAAGATAAACCTTATCATTTTACATGGGTTCCACATTTTTAGAATTTTTACAAATAAAATACACAAAATATTTATGACCTCACTCCTTGTCCTTATTACCAATATAATATTTCTAATTCCTAATCATGTAGACCCTACTTCTCTAATTACCCCAACTTTGACATTTTAACATTACCGGACCACTTACGACAAATATTTACTTTTTACAACATTCCTATTATACTTTGACTGTTACCGTACTCCACATTATTGGCGGCACCGTACTGACGGCACCGTTATCTTCTATCGGACGCTACTACTAATTACACTTAACAACATCCTATTCCTAATACATATATTAATGAAATGGAAATTTTGGAGGAAAATTTTAGTGTCGACAGTTACCAGAACCAACATAGAATGAGTTTACACAGACAAGGTATACCAAAGTATTAAGATGGCCCTAAATTTGCACATCCACACATAGAATTCTTAAAATATATATCCCTAAAACATATAAGAAACAACTCATTCAGTAATTGTTTCAAAAGTATGGGCTGATCATGGGGAAAGGGAGGGAGATCAATTCAATTATGCCATAGATTTCATCACAAAGAGTTCAAGTGCCCACTAACCCTTAGAAGCCTATCCTTATGTTGATATAATTGATTACAGATTGATGAGAATCATCTATATACCAAGGATATAGTAACATCAACTCATGGTTTAGAGATCACTTATCCTACAATACATTTTTCAACTTATCCAAATTGAGATATACATTCTTAAGCGATAACTGATGAAAAGAAGGTTTACCAAACTATGGAGGAATTCCCTTAAATTAAGCTTAGTTTAGGGTCATCTCCATATCTTAGACTTTATACTTGGAATTGAAAAGATGCCTTACGATATGATTGTAAGTAATTTCTTAATAGATCAAATCTAGATATTATGCCCATAGTTCATTTATACTTTGAACCTAACATGCATTTGGCAGAAAACCCAAATGGTCCTAAATCCCTTAGCAGGATTTTAAGTATGAATTTACCCTTTGAGAAGATTTAATGAGAGGATAAATCATATGGACAGATAGTTAGCTAACATATATCTTGACACCATCTAAGCTTCGCAACTGTAATTTTTACAAGATTGATAATTTTTTCACATTTGATGAAGTTAACTCCTATTTACACGTATTGTATGGTACATCAAATTTATGTATCATTTGGTAGTCATGCTTCCAGAACCATTGCTCCAAATATTTGGCAGTCATGGGACCTTGCCCTATTCTAGGTTACGATTCATTTTTTTCAACCACCGCCTAATATTACTGAGCACTGGTATTAGTGAGACCACCACCATGCCTGAGTGGTGGTTATCGAGCCTCAAACCCTAGTTCTGCACATGGCGGTTAGTCCTGTAGAAACAAAACCTTTATCCCAAAATGTTTCTCACAATTTATAAAAACTACCAAAATTAGTAAATTTTCTAAAGGTCAACCTAAATCATACATCATTCACATCCACCTAAAGTATGATTGTAAGATCTACCCAATACTATCTAATCATCTTTATGGAAATTACAAATTGATATGTCAATCTTAAAACAATGATGACCTATTATGTCTAATAATAACCCAGAAAGAGGATCATTTAATACTTGTACAACACTAGACTTTGAGTTCACCTCGACATAGTTTGCAAGCTTAATCCTATGAATAACATCGATATCCCTAACAAATTTCATCTTTTTACTAGTGATCATTTGAAGTAGCAGATTAAAAACTAGTGATATTTCAGGTTGTTGGAAGTGATTTCTCATAGTGCATTCCCAATAGATTTTCATGTTACCCAAATGCAAATTTCTAATATTTACTTACTTATATAACAGAGGCAACCTTAACAAGATGGCCAATTATGGGAGCTATAAATCAGCTAATAGATGTCCCAATTTGAGATAGTTATCCCTTTTGGAGACTCTTGGTTCAAGATCAGATATAAATTCTTGACCAAACTCAAAATCCATAACAAGGTTTCGAAAAAACATGAAAAATGATGTTTGCTTTCTTATATATTTCAACATGACAGATACAACTTTATTATTCTATCAAACAAATTTCTTCATGTCAGTGTAGATTAACAATTATCCCACTCTTCCACCTTAAAAAGTGTTGAAAACATGAATACAAAGAGTGAACTTATAAGAACACCAATACAATATTACCAAGTCTAGGGTTCCACCCAAAGTGGGTAAATAACCAAATTTGAGGTTTTATCATGGTAGGAATTAGATTTCCTTCAAGGATCACCCAATGCACCTAGTTGTAGGTATCACCAGTCAAGATTTCTAAAGTTTGACCATTTTACATCCAAAATGATTGCACAACATTGAAAAATATCGTCAAGATGGGGACTAGGTATTAATATGGGAAAACAATCAATCCAATGAGTCAGAAGAAGTGATCCTCCATCATTGGCCCCCAAGGATCCAACCACATAATCTGAAATATGCATCCAACACATATAAACTCAAATATTCCTACATCAATACTTGAGCCAAGTTTTCACAACCACAATATAAGAACGCAAAATAATTCTCAACTACCAATGCTGAGATAAGGCCCTGAAACAAGCTAAGAGGAAAGAATACATTATGAGGCTTCTAACAAATTAGAAGCCCAAATAAGCAAAGAATCTCAAAGCAAAACTAATGCCATGCACAAATTGATGAAATAGGTTCAACCTACTTCTGAAAATCATCATTCAAGTAACTCACACATCTCAAGTAGTTAAAATACTCGTGACAAACTCATTCATCAGGCCTTGCCCTCAATGATCCTCCAATATCAACCAATCCCATGCATTACATATCTAGCCTGCACTAGAAAATATCTTTGCATGTCTTAAAAAAACTCAGGTGACTGGTATGATCCCAAAAAATCACTTTATCAAAGGTGGCATGCTAATTTATCCCAAATCCCTACAAAACATGAAAAATTGTCAATAACTCACCTCAAAATGAGTCATAGTCACCTTCCTACACCATGCCTACATTCGAGCCCAATTGACCTAATCTCAAGCATGGGAAAACTATGAGACAATATCAACCACCTTCTTCAAATACAATAAAAATAATGGGCAAATAATAAAAAGGGTCCATTCCCCTATGTTTTTTACCAATGGGAGAGAATGCGATCCATGCTGCAGTCAACAATGGTGGAAGGGTCATTTGTTGTGGCAAATCAACAGCATGCCCCTGGATGTTGATCAATTTTCTCACTTGTAAGCACTCAACAATCCTTCAACTCAAAAAATTGACCCATCATGTAGATTACACAACAAAGAATAACCTTTCCCAAACAAGTGTAAATAAGTTGCCAAAAATGAGAAAGGAATCGAGAGTTTAGGAGGCTGAGGTTCCTCAATTCATTTAGGATCAGCCACATCACTCGTACAATGGTTGGCAGAGGTCACAATTCCTAAACTTAATTCCCCTAAATGCACAATAAATTGGTGACAGTGACAGAGAATGCCAAAAATCTATGTACACACACTAATACCAAGTGCACCACATGCCCCTCATGATTTGATTTTACCTTGCCTACTGTCAGAAAATTGCAATACATCACTTTTTGACTTTACAAAAAATAATGGGGTCATGCACAAATTTGATCTGCCAATCCATGTACCTGAAGGATCAGTAAATAAGAGCTGTGGGACAAGGTCAACAGGCATCTACAAGCCTCCAAAATTGGCCCTCACAGCCAAATCCGTATGAAGGGGTAGATTTCCCTAAGCATCAACTTATAACACTTGCAAAATCACCTGACGTAGGCCTACTCTATTTGCTTTATGTTTTGCCTTGTCGAGCTTGCCTTCTGTTTTTTTCCGCCAGCAACTATGTCGTGACCTTAGATAGGTGGAGGCTTCGCACTCATTTTGGGGGGGGGGACCTGCAATCTCACTTTCAATTGTTCCTTTGACCTTTGAAAATGATCCCAACTGAAGCTTTTACACGTGCAAGGGACCAGCTCTGGCACCATCCCATACATGCGTGGTAATTTCGTGGGAATGGTTCAGTGCAGCCTTGACTCAAAAGGCATTCAAACTACGTGGATGGGCATTGTGCCATTTGGGGACAAACACTTTGACAATTTTTAACCTTGCTGGGAGAGAATGCGAGCACCATTCTTGGCACCTTCCACATGGCCGTGCTATGAATTGGCTACTTTGTGTTTCTCATCACCACTCTGCCTCGAGACGTTTTCAATTTTCTCTCGCCAAATGCATGACCCAGGAAAAATTTGAAAAATTTCTCCCACTCATCCTAGAGACCATGCTTTGGACTTGACCTAAGGAGAATTTGGCACCAATGTTCCATTGGACGCGGGCTATCTGAACGTTGAAAATTTATACTTAGCTGCTAACCCTTGGGAAAGATTCTTCCCATTTGAGAGTCTTTCCATGTGGAGGGTCAGGCACGATCCCATTCGTGGATCGGGCTTCTTGGCGGGCCAAAAATTCAAAATTTTTTCTGAGCCGACATTTGGCTCAACATTTGGTAAAATTTCCAAGTTTTCCGACCGCTGCTCCACCACTTCTAAGAATGCCATCGTGGCCTTTAACATCTTGTTTGGCCGTGGAAATTTTCTAGGGGAAAATTTCTCCATCGCAAAAAACTCCGCGAGCCATAATTTCAAAAATACATGGAGTTAGGAATGAAAACTTTACCTTTCTGGAAAGCTTATGAAAGATCTCTATCCAATGGTGCCATTTTCATCAAGGTTTTGAGTGCCTAAAAATTTGAAAAAAATTATGACTGAGGCACAAGAGAGGGGAAAAGATGAAGGGAGTTAGCCCAAAAAATGAGCAAGGGGCACATTTTGGATAACAATTTTGGCGACTCAAAAGGGGTCATCTATGCAACCTGCTGGATGAAACTGCTTTACCAGTTGCCATGAAACAATCCATTGAAGGTGAGATGGAGTCATTAAATTCTCTTGACCTTGGTACCCCATTCACATACTGACTAGAACAATGCAAGGAGGAACATGGAGGACATATCACTTGGATGGAGCACTGCCTATACCACACATACAACCTTGGAGCAAAAAAAGCCATGTGCCGAAGCTCTTAGTGAAATTGCAAATCTACACCTATAGGAAGACAATGTGCACACAGCACTTGGAGGAATTAAAATCCTAGGATAATATTTACAAGGGTGGAGAACTTCTCTTTTAGTAAAAATGCTTTGGGATAGATTTCGTTGACCTGGAATCTGTAAGCTCCTCTCCATAAAATGTGAAGACAATTATAAGAAATTGTTAATCCTTACATCTTTGTAACCATGTATGGGCCACTCCAAATGGCATCAAATTTTGAATGCCTTCCCAGTTTTGCTCTGTCTGCATCCCATTTTAACACTAGATCTCCAAATTGGAAGGATCTATTCTTGGCCTTTCTATCAAAGGTCTTCTTTATCAAAGCTTATCCTTTCTCCATTTCATTTCTGGATGCCTATTTTTGATTTCTTGGAGCTCCCAATCAATTCTGCATACTAACCTCCATGGGTCCAAACTCCAACACTATCCAACTGCTTCATGAGTTTCAATGTGGCCACGTCAAGTGCATGGGAAAAATTACCTCTCTTCCATAAACAAGCTTAAATGGAGAGTTTACCTAATAATCTCTTTTGGGGGCTATCCTATCAACCCATATAGTTGTGTTCAACTTAGTGTGCCAAGACCCTTATTTTCATCAAGATTCCTCTTGATGATCCTTAACAAGTTCTTGTTTGTATATTTCATCTTGGCCATTACCCTAAGGATAATAATTTGATGAGTTGCTTAGTAGATCCCCATTCTTGCACAACCCATTCAATTTAGCTTGGATCCAATGAATTACAATGCTTTCTGATATAATTTGTAGGCAGGTAATTCCAATCTATTGATATTCCCTCATAGAGTCTAGATGCTAGCATTCATTACTTCCTTGATTGATACTGCTCTTCAGTCCCTTTGTTAAGTAATCTGTTGTTTGTTAGAATCCACTTGTGTCCTTGATTGAATGATTTGGATTAATGGACCTCCATGAATCCCCAACCCCATTGCCTGAATGGCTTGTTCAACTGAATTTGGATGCAATGGAATTGCAACTATCTCCTCGTTCCTGTGAAGAATGCTCAATTCCCTTGCGCATCTTGATCCATGCATAACCATCACTGAAAATCTTGGTCCAATAATACCAGCCTCATGATCTGTGAGATTGGTCAATCTTGGTGCAAATGACCACCATCTGACCACCATGGAAACTCTTCCAACACTCTCTGTGAATCTTTTGTCCCAATTCAATCTTAGTACAACTCCTTTCACATCCTTTTTTCAATAAAACACCCAATTAAGAGCATAAGGTATAACTTGCAATCTGAATTGTCGTCTTTTGGTTTTGTTCATCTTGGAGGGCCATAGGCCTGTTTAGAGGAAGTGCATTATTCTCGGGTCCAACAGGAGTGAGGGCAACCATCATGTTCTTCTTGAATGCTTCCTTGCTCATTGTTTGTCTTGCCACCGCGACACAACCTCTTTCTCATTGCATGCTTCTTTGTTTTGTTCAAGACCACTTCTCACATATCCTTTTCCTCTAACCACTTGGTGACTTTTGATCTCAATTTCATACTCCCATGACACGAGTATCCGATCACCCC
Source organism: Taxus chinensis (assembly GCA_019776745.2). Classification (NCBI taxonomy): domain Eukaryota; kingdom Viridiplantae; phylum Streptophyta; class Pinopsida; order Cupressales; family Taxaceae; genus Taxus; species Taxus chinensis. Next base: position 16,079 of record JAHRHJ020001859.1, read on the forward strand.
TGCGCTCTTTTCATTCAGGGCTTTATTACGACGAACTAGTACTCCCACAGGATAACCAACAATTGAACCTTGTTGTTAACCTAGATGCTTAGATTTCTCAAGCCCTAATTAGCTACTTTACTGCAAAACATGCCTTCTGAATGAAAGGAAAATCTCACCTCATAGTCCTCCATGCTTTGGCTGAAGAAAGTCAATTGGCTCTACTCCTCATTGTCTTTGTTCTGTTGGACCCCAAAAAAAAAAAAAAAAAAATTGTAGAAATATATCAATCACCTCCAAATGCATAGGGATGAATCCTTGGATAAATCTAGGTTAATGAAGTTGGACTTGTGAGATGGCCTCTTTGATTGCTTCAAAACTTGCATTGCCTCCGCTGTCCCGTTGAAATCTATGCTTTTCTTTAACATCTCGGTGATAGGCTTTGACTAGGGCTATACAAATTTGGGACAAAACCTCTGACTGAAATTTAATCCTTCCCAAGAAACTTTGAAGGGATTTTTTATGACTTGGCAATGGCATTCTCTATTGCTTCAACTCTTTCCAGATAAATTCTAATCCTTCCTTTGAGAAAATGTTGCCAAGGAGCTTTCCTTCATGAGCTAGAAAAAAATCACTTTTGGGTTCAGGATACCCAAATCTTCTGCAAACCTTTGTAATACTTGTCTTAAATGAAAGAGATGGCTGCTCATTTTTTGAAAAAATAGTGATATCATCAAGATTTCAACACCATGTTGTTAATTCAAATCCTAAACAAAAACACCATGTCCATTTCCCTTTGAATGTACCCAACGTGGACAACCCAAATGGCATTTTTCTTATATGCATAGTATCCCCATTTGGTTGTGAATGGATATCTTGAACTGATCCTCCCTTCACACTCCTTCACCATGATCTGATTGTACACCCGAATATCCTCAAACAATTA
>JAHRHJ020001860.1:0-17001 GCA_019776745.2 Taxus chinensis
AAAGTACAACCGTTTCTTGACACATTTTTTATTATTTACCCATCATACAACTTATGGTAGGGCCACCCATACCATTTTCTTTCATGTAAGTTAATTGGAGAGAAAAGTATATGTAGTTTTTTTCGACAAATGTTTTAAAGCATTTGAAAAAGGTATTAATAAACCAGTCCCTATGTGTCATATTGGAGTTTAATCTACTTCAACCTATCATTGAATAAAAATTGGACAACTACTGGTACCTTTATGAATAAGTTATGGGGAATCAAATGTATGTGTTTTGGCACGTGCACCTTATGGGCTCCTTTCCCCTCTGTGAGTATTTCATTGTATTAAATTGTCAATACTCTGATCAATATTTTGGTTTGTTTAATTCCAAAGAGGAAAAAACTCCAAATGTCCTTTCTTGAACCCTAGTATTCGTTAATACTTAGATGTAAGTTGATCTAACCTACTGCCTTCCCCCATTCTTGTTTCTAATACCTCTCTCGTCCCAAACTGAGATCCTTTTTTGGATCACTTAGTATATGCCTTTGTCTCCCTAATCTCCATGTAAAGGTCCTAGCTCACAGGGTACTCTACTCTCCTTCTAGGCTCCCACCCATGATGTGAAAAGGTCGAACTATGTAGTTGAAATGCAAATTTTACTTGCCATTCACACTTTTCAATAATGCAGTGCTTCGAGTAACTTAGGTAAACAGGGGTGCTTTGGTCATTCTCATTAAACATAGATGAATACAAGATATTTTAGTCAATGTTCCATTTATAAATGGCATGTAAGAAAGAATGTGGGTAAGTGTAACACTTTTTGTAAGATTTCAATTCAAATGCGTCAATAAGCATAGTAAAAATGTTTGTGGTAATACCCTCCACCCAAAAAACTCAAAAGAGGCCTTTTAAATTTATACGTGCAGAGGTTATCAACTCATCAAATCATTCTATGATTGTTTCGATCAGCTAAAAAAAACCTTCAAAATACACTTTAATTTACATGCGTGAAGACTCCCCTATCATCACATCATATTATATGATTAATTAGACACTCAAATTATTAATATTAGACAGTACACATAAAAAAATAGATTTATTTAATTATAATCCATATATCCATATAAATACTCTACTCTTAGCTACAATAATACCTTCAAAAACTTAGTATAATTTTGGTAGTATTATTCCCCTAATAATTGTAGAATTATTTTGCAAGCCCACATATAATTGTATATTTATTCCCACGGGCAACATTTATATATTATAGTATTATTCCCACGGGCCATATTTAGCTTACTCATGGCTTTAAATAGTTTGAATGCCACAAAACCATATTATAATTTATTGAAAATACGTGTAAATTTTCAATTCACACTAAGACTAATTTCAATCTTATAATATAATACCGAGTTTTTTAACATATACTAATGCATATCTAACTAAATATACAATCCATATTAAAAAGTCATCTGTGAGATGAAAAGAGACGGTGACTTCCAAATTTTGTGGCTAAATAATCAGAAAAACATGTAAACGACTGTCAAATTGAAACTCACATCTATATATTTTGGGGGTTGGAAGTTGTTGGGATGGGATTGATGTTATGGCAAATACTTGCATCCTTTGCCATATAGAGGAGGTTTTAAATGGTGGTGTCCCTTAAAAAATTAATGAACACCTGAAACATTCTATATCTGATCTGAATGTTTCTAATAATGGAGAGGTTTACCCATCGACAATAACATTAGAGCCTTAACCAAATCTGTTGTTTAGGGAAGGAGATTAAGCAACCCAAAAGCCCCAATTTTTTTTTGGGTGGGTAGGGGGGGCACCAGTATCTGAGATCGTCATATTCCACACATAGGGTGGCAGCTTAGCTTACCTTAATCTTTTCCCATGGGGAAGATGTGAGCAGATTGTCCATGGACTGCAATTTTTTCCACCACAATGGTGGATGTTGTTGCGTAGTAATATATTTGGGTATGAGGATGAAGAAAGCAGCATTAATAATACTAACTTCTTCATGTGTGATTCACGGATACCATGGCCTCCATATGGATAATGCCAGTGCCCTCAAAGCCCCCCTCCTCCTCCTGTTTGTAACCCCTTGCTCAGTGCTCTGGAAAAGCAAGGCAATGCCTATGTAATTGTTTAACTCCGTGCTGTAGCCTCTTTGGGTTGCCAATATTTCTCAAGCAAGCCTGGATGTGCCTTCAAGGTGTGGCAGTAACCTACTCAAGCATATCACAACCAAGTACACAGTTTCAATTTGTGTTTTATAAGGTATAATTTAAGGGGATGGTAGATAAAAATATGAAGAGTCAGATGAATTTGAGGGAATGAAAATTCTCTTCATGTTTAATACTAAATCAAACAAGATTATTTGACACTACATTCTTACAACTGTTAACTTTCAAATCAAGATAAAAGGAAAAAGGGAGTAATTTGAAAGTGTCGAAGGACATTTTTTTTTAAGTATTTAGGACATGGTTTCATGAAGGGCACTAACTGCCTATTTTATGTTGCAAGGTGGTCATATGCAAAATTTAATATCATCTTAGATATTTAGGTAATAGTTTTATGAAGGGCTCTGTTGCTTCTATTTTTAATGTTGCTAAGTGGTCCCATGTAAAAATTTAATATCGCTTTTTTTCAATCCCTAAAATTTAGAAGTTACTGATAGATTTTTTTTTATAACTTTTTAAGGGACGCACTTTGTACAAGCAATCTTCCTATATTAGTTGGGGCACCTGCTGAAACTTTGGTTTATCCCTCCATAAACCGCCCCATTAATACTTGAAATATGTGCCCAAGTCTTTTTTTGTTTGTTTAATTAATAACATTTTTATATAAAATTTAAGGCTCAATCTAACACTATTAAAAAATACAAACAATTTTTTGTCACAATTTTATTCTTATTTGTACAATAGGTGACTGCTCAGGTTTCTCAGCCTATATATTAATATAAATTATATGAGATTTTTGGAATTCTGGGATTTCATTTTTATTTTTAAGTTATTGATATGTTTAATAATTTTCAAAGGATAGGATTTTATGGAGGGAGTTTGGACACTTATTTTTATTTGGAGTTTGGTTCTATGAAGTTTTAGTAATAAAATGAATTTGGAGTTTTGAATTTTATGGACTTGTAGTCCACATAACACCACTAGTAATATTTGTTTTGAGATTTTAAAAATTGATAAAAATATGGATCACTTATTGTAAGCTAGGAAAAATACACTACTAACAAGGAAGTAAAATATCAATAATCGTACCTCCTTCTTCGCGTTCCATAGCAAACCTCAGAATGGGCTAGGAAACTTGGATTGAAGCCCTGATTTTGTGATATGTAGGTGCTTTTCTTCAAGACGGAGCAAGACCTTCTTGCAAAAACGATCTTATTACTTTGCACTAAATGGGAAGAAATGATTATGAGGCTATTTTGACATTAGAACAAGCCAAAATGATGTTCTTTGCTCAAAAGGATGCAAGAACTTAGATATGACATGAAAGCTTATTCTCTGTGTGTTTAGAAGGGAGGGGTAAGGTTGTATTTATAGCCTGAGGGAGTGATTCGCTTAGATTAATTTAAGTAATCATGGTTTAAAAATGTGGGCAAGATTAAGTGAGTGGTTTGAAAATATGGGCAAGATTAGGTGAGTGGTTTGAAAATGTGGGCAAGATTACGTGAGTGGTTTGAAAATGTGGGCAAAATTAGGTGAGTGGGGACCACGAAGAATGGGTGAGGATTTGAATTATTGTTTAATTCATAAGTGGAGGATTTTAGGTGAGTGGGGACCACGAATGGTGGGTGAGGATTTGAATTTGAATTTTTAATTCAATAGTGGAAAAATATGGAGAATAATAACATGTGGTGAGGATTGGATTATTTTTTAGATTTTGAAATGGATAATTAATCAAATTATATTTTATTAATTCGAAGCGTATTTTTGTGGGAAATGAGGAAAGGAAATTAATTGATTTAGGATAGATGTGAAATTGGGGTGTCTACACATGGTACAAATTAGACATCATCATCGTTATCACTCTCAAACATTACAAGAGCTCTAGAACTAGATGCATCTCCACCAACGTGATGTCGTTGTTCGTGAAGAGTTCAATCTACTCTTTAACCTGCCTCCATAGCAAGCTAATCTTTGTAGCCTACTTGGAACATTGGCGTTGCACATCCACATATTGTGCAAACACATCATGTGCCAAGGGAACACAGCCTACCATAAAAAAATCGGGCTCATCTATGTCTAGATCGTGTGCCTCATGCCCTCTCGAGAGCACCGACATTACATGTCGTCATTGTTACGGCAAAGTGGCTCGAAATAGAATGAGGCATGAATTATGTGGAGAAGCCCGACAATAATGGAGTGGAACACACTGGAATTATACCTCCACACCATGCACATTGGTTGGTAGGATTCCATCGTCAATGAATGCTAGATGCGAGGGTGTATGGGAATAGAGAAAAGGGAATGGATAGGATTGGGCATCGCCTACGAGACACAAATTACAGGGAGATAGGGTGTTAGGGGATAACCAGAATTTAATAATATAGAAATAACGAGAGAAGTATGACAATGCAACTATAGGGAATGACTGTACGCTCTGCTACAACTATTTCTACAGGGTTTGGGGGCATGGAAAATTCCCCAGAGTAGAGGGTGAAGGTGATAACCCTAAAGGAGACTGCAAAAAATGAAGGAAGCAACAGAGATACCCAAAGAGGGATGCTTCCCACCATGTGCAGTACTCCTCGGTAGCAACCCAGAATCGTAGAAAATGTCTACAATGCTATATCGTCGCGTCTACCTCAGGTGGGAGTGGGCAGTACTGAAATGGATGAAATTTGAAAGAGGATGAAAGAAGAAGTAGAACGGAGAAAAAAAAGAAACTCCTGAGGGGATCTGAGGAAAGCTTGTGAACCATTAGAGGATGAAAAAAGAAGAGTAGCACATTCTGAATGCCATGACAAAGGTAGGGGTGATACTCTCTCTACCTGAAAGGAGAAGTGGTCAGAAGACACCTGAGAAATTAGGGATCCTCAAGCCACATCATAGAATGAATACAACCACAACTCTACCGTACCCTTGAAGGAATCGTGTCATTGCAAGGAAGTCACAATATGGCCTCCATATGACTATCTCGAGCCCCATCCTTTCTATTTGTTCCTTGTAGGTATATGTGTCCATCGTCCTACCACAAATATCAATCCACCACCGCGCATAGATCTCTGGCCTAGCCCACTGGGGAAGTAAGGAGACCTCCAACGTGGTCTCAATAGGGGAAGGATACGATACAGGGGAATCCCAATAATGCAACGAGTGGTGGGTGAGCTTTTATCCCTCCATAAATGTTCCTCATGTAGTAAGGATCGGAATACAAAAAGGGGGTAATAATAGGAAAGGGCCAACACACGCCGTGCTCACAGGATATGTTCAGAGTACCCTCCTCTATCCACTGGCATATGACATCCATCTGGAAATGATACGGAGATGTCTGAAATGAGGACCTCCTAGGATGACGACGAAAATAGAAACAGGAAGCATGATCACAGACCACTAATGAACTTCCGCAGAGCGCAAAGAACTCCAGAGTTGCAGAGGTGGCATCCAGAATTGACAAGAATGGGTCTGGGATTGAGGGATAATCGAGTAGGAGAGAAAAGAGAATGGGTCCTAGATCTGTCACTTCATATTTCAATCTAACTGGCATGATGTTAGGGAAATTCCTCTTTATAATGAGTGGTAGGAAATTGTAATATGCAATATACATTGAAGAATAGGTAGACAGCTCATGAGGATTGGATAGGGCAACACCAACAAAGGTTCACGTTATCGGCACACCATCTCTCACAATGAGTGGTGGGCATTCAGAGGATGGGAATGTTATGAAGGGCACATCCCCCACTCTGTGCGATGTACCATAGGGCTAGTGACATTCCAGGTCACATGCGGAATGATCATTGATGATTGATAGCCCCAATCCAAGCAAGGTACTCATATGACGCCCACCGCGGAACTTCCTCGAGTGGATACCCCTCTGCACACCACAAAACAAAAAAACCCAGTGTTAGAACACATTTCAATATCAAACACACTCGTGTGGGTATTACACTGTGAAAAAAAAATCACTATTATAGACCAAATGCACACATTCTGGACCAGGGCACATAGATGCAGGACTGGGATGCACCTAGGAGCAGGACACCAGCTCCCAGATCTGGGCACTCTATCATAGGGGTCAGTAGCGCCCTCACCTCTATTATCCAAGTCCAAAACACCGAGAAACTTTATAATGGGAAGAAACGGTATGAAGGATTCAATAGATCAACAACTACTACACCCTATATGGGGGGGGAAAGAACGTGATTGTACGGCGGACCAGACTCTGTGGTTGTACGTGATGCTACAGCGGTCGCCACTCTCTCAGAACCGATAATAGTAGGAGAAAAAAGTGGCTCTCACTTGCGAGCTTCTTAAGTCACTGCGTGGCACAAGCTCATCAATCACAGTGACATGAACAAATGAAGTAGGGGAAACACTTTTTCACGATGACAAGTTAAGTATAGGGAGGACCTTTTCATAAGATTGTCATGTTACAGATAGTGGTTATTTCGAGCTTATTACCACTACTAATACACACTACACTATTTCTGTCATATCTTGAGTGTTTTTACTCTAATTTGTACCCCATTTGAAATATCCTTTTTAGAATTCCGCCTAGCACCGTATTGAACACATTTCGCCTGCATTTCTCTCCTTGACATTGTCTTCCATTCTAGTTATACACATTTTAGTGATTTTTACCACTTTCCATCTATCTTAGGCTTACTTTCAACTTAGTGTTCACTCATGCCAGGTCAGTCGCTTAAGTCCCTTTCGCTGAAGCAGAGGGGGGCATGATCATTGGATGGTCATCCTATAATTCCCCTTATATCACCTGGGGACATTTAAGAGGAACACTACCGATGGTGACAAATCCAAAACATTGTAGACTAATCCACCAGTGCAAAATTTCACCATGTCAATTCCCCCTACTGACCTAATCTAGGGGCTTAAGTAAGATCATACAATGCTTTCTATGTGACGCTTCATCAGGATCCCCCTACCCGACCTAACTTGGGATGCATATGCTAGCAGATCAGATGAGATGATTTTCATGCGATAGGGGTGGAATGGTAACTTCTATCAGATGATCCCCTAATGAGCCTAACCTGGGGGCAACTAACATGGGGGAAATCTCTCTATGAGTAACTAAGTGAAGGCCATAGGGCAGATCAACCTTACACGTTCAAAACCTCTAAGTAATCGCAATTACATGCGGCACTCAATGGTTAAGTACAGATTCAGCACAATCGGCCTCCCAGATGACCTAACTTGGGAGATTACATTCATCACTTTTTCCAGATGACCTAACTTGGGAAGTTATTCTACATTTTGTGCTTGCTTCTAGATGACTGTACGTATCCAAAATTGTAAGGTACTGTACTGCCAGAACGGTGTAACAAGTGCCCCGATGATGATACAGATCTCCTCGCAAGGTGTTCGGGATCCGGAAAAGCCTTCGGAGTATGCGTTAACATCCCGCATGCCCCGCTTAGCCCCCGCACCCTTTGTTTTCCTTTTTTTCCCTCTTTCCTTGGCCTCTTGACCTTTAGTGACAAAACCGCCACCTTGCAGGGTGGCAGTCCTCATAACCGCCGCCCTGCAACAGAGCGGCGGTCCTGTGCGCATTTTCCAGAACGCTCTTTTGACGTGAACCGCGTGAAATATCACATTTCACCAGCTTTTCTTTGCCGACTTGAGCATGCATTTATGTTTTTGGTCCCCTGGAATAGTGTTTTTCCTTTGTTTATTGTTTAGGAGTTCAATTTGGTTTTGGTTCTTGGATGTTTGAATTCTTATAAATGCATGGTTTGTGCACATGCAAATGGTCTGGAGTTTTTGGTCTGAAGCTTGGCTGGATTTTGAAGTTTTGATCTTTGCTCTCATTCCCTCATTTTAGTGGTTTGGTCTGTCAACTTGCTTAGGATTGATAGCATAGTTCATTTCATACTTGGTTAGTATGTGTTCAGCTGTTGGTAAGCCACAGACCCATCTTGTGCAGGCAGTGCTATTGTTCCATCCAATCCAGTTAGAAGCTTGCCTCAAATTTCTCTTTGTTGTAGATTTGTCTTTATTGTGTCTTGGAATTCTTAGTTCAATTCATTATATGTCTAGTTAGCTTTATTCAGCTGTTGGTAAGCCACATATCCAACTTGTGCAAGCAGTGTCTTTATTTTATCCAATCCATTGGAACAGAATAGCTTAGGAAGCCATTAAAGTTGCAGGTTTTGCTCTTCATATAGGATAGTTACAGGTTCTGGTCGCTTCATGTTGCATGACTCGCAGTACAATCCCGCTAGGAATTGCATAAGCCAAGCTCTGTACTCTTGCGCTATCCCTCTCCTACGCGCATTGTATTCTCGGTCTGCATTCTGAAGCTGTCCTTGTTCCAAAACCTACTCTATATCGATGCTAGCATTACACGCTTTTCTAGATCCACGTGAACATGAAAGAACGAGGAGATCATACTGAGGGGACAAGATCACATACACCATCGGATTCACCACTATTCTGCGGAATCCAGGTTTTAAATTTCAAAGTTCTAGTTATAATCATATCAAATAGAGTAGTTAATCACTTTATTTCATTTAATTCTATTCTCGATATTGCCAGGGAAGCTGTGGGGATTGATAGTTTCTGAGAAACTATGATTCACTCCTCACTTCTGAGGTAGGATCGAGAATCTTGCCGGTAGATTAGATCAAACTGTTTTATTTAGAATAATTCTACAAATTGCACAGACAAATAACTACACTCGGTTATCTTGTTTGTTTTAAATTATTGTTTAGATTATGTCATTTCTAAATATGCTTAAAATAGTTTGCTTTCCTTAAAATTCTATTCAAAATCCTATTTCATAGAAATAATAAAAGTCATATATGTAGTAAATATACTTTATTTCACTTAGTTAGAATTTGTTTTTACAGTTAGATTTGCATTTTGTTTCGTATGACAATCACGGGACCTCAGGGAGCCCAGGGAATATATATTTGAGCCAATCGTGCCTCAACCAAACCTATTGTCACAGCAGCAATAACTGACATAGACCAAAATCTCAGGATACAAGTCTTCCGAACAACCACAGATTTACAACTGATCAAGTTCACAGTTAAGAGGATTAAACATAGAAGACGACCAAGCACATACGTTCTGGTCAAATCAACCAAACTACAGATTACCCTAGAAAACATCCACATGACTGTAGAAAGGCTCGAAAGAGAACAAACATTCGGGAGTGATCCTCTAGTTCCACAGCCAGATGCAGGAGACACCCTCGTAGATATAGATACCAGCTTAAGAATCCAGGTTGCGAGAACGTCTGTAAGGTATTCTGAGAAGATTGCACAACTGTTGGTTCTAAACATAGAAGCTGAGAAAGCATACGATTACTAGATACTAGGGATTAGAACTTGATTTCGCATATGACCATAACAGGACCGCAACAACCGAGAGTCTATGGTTGTGATCCACAGATCCCACAGCCCAACGAGTCCACAGGTCAATCCAATATAGACGCTAGCCTACATACTTTGGTATTTAGGTCCACTCCACTTCCACCTGTCATCATCAAACAACTGTCATTACTAGATATAGCAGCTAACGAAGCTAGGGAATTCTGGACTAGGCCAGAAAATCGTCCATAGAATCGATTGTATTCATCATCCACTATATGACCTTATCAGGAGATATACACGAAACAATCCCAGGTCATTTTCCATGTATTCCACAACCCATAGATCGAATCACGCCAGAGCTCGATATTGATTGGAGCCTTCGAGCAGTCATCCTTGCTGATCGATCTATCACACCGGTCCAGGTTAGAAGGGCCTTCTTTGCCTTAGATTCGCAAATTCCACTAGTGCGTGTTGAAGACATTAGATTACCTAACTAGTTTGCATCTGCATATTCCATCCCCACCGGCTGTCTCGGCACGACCTCGGGAGGTCGGGTACGTGGAAGAGTTACTTGTTGATTCTCACACTCACATCTCACTTTTCCATCATACAGATACAAAATTGTAGAAGCACAAAGACGTGAGAGAGGAGATGAATCTGTTTCTTTTATACCTCATACATTCAATTTCACCAACAAAATTGGTGAACCATCGACGTGAAACAAACAACTATTTCACCTTCAATATACCTCATCACATCAGTTTCACCAACAAAATTGGTGAACCTGACGATGAAACAAACAACTGTTTCACCTTCTCTTTGAGAAGTTTCATCTTCTCTCATCCACCTTCGCTCCTTCCCATTATTACTGTGGGTATTCATATACCCCCCGAATATGTCGAGGATTCGACGCATATGGCAGACCCCTCCTGGGTCTTGAGGCATACTATGCCAACAAAATAGGCAATCATCACCCTCACTCTCAATGTGGGATCGACAACTATTCAACTTAATCAGTTGTCAATGCAAACTCCAAGGACTAGATATAGCTTGTCCTTCCAAGCAGAGGGGTTGGAACAAACTCACTCAAACACAAGCAGAGCCTTCAGGCTCGAATAAAATGACGTTCACTAGAGAATCCGTTTCATCTCCTTAGATGTTACTCAGACTCACAAATTGGTAGGCAATCAGATCCATACCTGGTCTTAGATGATGGACATATCAACACGTTATCCTAGGAGTGAACAATGCTCCCAGAGAATCCTTACCCATCTATAGGAGGTTTACAAATACAACCCGAAATCTCTCTTCAAGAAAATACCTCTATGCCACTGCATACAGGAAATATTCTGGAGAAACTTGGCACACCCCATAAGTGACCACATGTCGGCCAGGAGATCCTGTAAGGTTGGTACAATGCCAAGGTATACAACAAACGCATCTCAGGCAAAGTCCTCGTGACTAAATCATGCCAAAAGAACTCATATCAACGGTCGTAGAAAGGGCCACTCCACCAAGGATTAGAACTGGCACAAGACAACTCAAAATTCTCCGTTCCTACAAACAGGAAGTTCCACTCCTTCATACCACTCTGGAATCAGGTAGATCTCCTTACAGGAGTAGGCACATAAAGGCATTCATCCTCAAGATCCAAAAGCTCAAGACGCCATCATGGACTATCATCTCTCACACTACTCATCCCAATCTAGTGACGAAGAAGCTCTGTTCCTCGACAATTATCTCATCCTACTGAAACATACACTCTAAGACGCACCACATGTCTAGATTATGGTCTCCTCAAGTACCAGCAAACTAGCTCAAATGCAGAGTGACCTCCCTTTGCCCATGACAAAAACAACTGTCAAGACTTCACTGTGAACAACGAACCTGGATGCACCATGACTCTAACTCATTCTCTAGGTCCATGATACACCACCAAATAGGGCACAACACTCCAAGACAACCATTTTATGGAACATTTTTGACCTCACGAAGACCTTCAACTAAATTTGGAACTTACCTACAACACCTAGCTTGCTTGACCATGCACCAAGACACCATAACAAGATGACATTATGGGACACTACCAATCAACCTTCATGTTTGAATTTGATTTACATCTCATGGAGACACCCATTACACCTAGACTCCCTTTGCCATCAATGACCTTTAACATCAATAACAACACCATAGACACAATGACCAACAATTGTGATATGCAGTCGATCTCGATCATCAACGCCCATAAGACCACGAGCACGGAGAACAGGAATCAGGGAATTCTTGCATATCAAACAAGAACACAATGAATATGTCGCTCATTTCATCCAGAGGTGGCGTACAGTTCTTTATATTCGTCAGCAGTGCTCCAAACATGGATCAGATGGAACTATGCGATTTATTCCTTCATTCTCTCAGCAGAGAAGTAAAGGAAGAAGTCCAGAAGTTCCCACTAAGGACTTATGATAAGTACTTGAGAGCGCTCTAACGAATAGACCCAGGCAAGGCACAATAGATAGTGGTCGTAAGACGTATGGAGCAAACGGGAGGTTAATCACCTCCACTCAAATACTAGCAAAACTAAACCACAACGTCAATCAAGGACCCAAAATCCTTAACAGAAAATCGTGGGGTAACAACGGATGGGGTAACCGACCAGCCCAATAGTGTAAATGTTGTTAATAACTCCGTCACAAACAAAACAACCAGCGAAACAACAACTTTACCCCAACGGTCATACAGTGGATTTTAATCATCCACATAACAACAACACGGTGAAATCCCATGTAGAGGACCGACCAAAACTCATTTGGTTATCAAAAACCAAAGTCAAAAACCAAAAGAAACACAAAACTTTTAGTCCTAATAGGAAACAGTTGATCAGAATTTTAGCCACAATACACACCAAACCAACAAAACGGGAATTACAACCCCAATTCTTATTGTGGTTTCCATAAAATTCAGGGTCATGACACTAGAACGTGCCGTGACTACAATAAATTTATGCAACGCTTACCAAAAGAACAAAGACAGTTCTTCACAGAATTGTTTTTGGTAGATCCCGTCTCACCACAACCAATACGCTCGCAGGGGCAGTTTCCCCCGAATGCTCCCCTGTAAGATCTTTAATGACCCACTCCCCAATCATGACAGCAATATGCGAATCCAACTGGAACAGCAGGTGCAATAACTGGAACAATGAATTCATGGAGCTTTCGACTTCATGGATCTGTTAGTTGCTCCACAATTGGGAGCTCAACCAAAACCTAGATAGTTAGTTTGGTAGAATTAGACGCTGAACTACCTTTCGAAGCTTTAACAAGAACACGAGAGTATTTCTCTCAAACCGAAGCCCAAGTCTCTGCCAGAGACGATAAGAGTCGCAAATAGTTGGAAAACCCATCGTGCCTATGATTTAATTAGTGACGCTAACAACAAAGACCTTTTCACACTTGCATTTTTGGACTACTAAAGAACTCTCCCCCTCCAGAGCTGCTCTTTTAGAAGCATTAGTCTAGGCCATCTAATTACATTACTCCACCCTCCTGACATCACACACCACACCACCAAGTAAAATCACGTAGATTTTGATATCCCACCCCTCCGAGGCAAGCCAGACAAGGATGTTGAATTCATTTTCGAATCGAAATAGTAAAATGCCCAAAGAATGCTGAGATGCACGCTGAGGTGACCCAAGCCTTGCACTTACAGTAATGGGTTTATAACTAACTATTAAAACCGCAATGGTTGACGACGGGTCCTGCAGTTAACATAGTCCCTTTCTCTTTCCTCCAAAAACTTGGATCTGGAGAAACAATTGTTCCACTACAAACAACGAAATACGCTAGAGGCTAATGAAGCCTTAAAGCCATACTTCGATGGAACTATAAACTGCCGTCACCTTAGGGGCCCAAAACCATCTTGACTAATTTTATATTATAGATCGGTGAAACTAACTATAATATGATCTTCGGCCGCCTTGGATACATCGAATAAGGCAATCCCTTCCATGCTATTTCCAAGAAGTAAGATTCTTGCATCTGGGAAAGGTATTTGTAGCCAAAGGTGATCCAAAACCTTTCGATTTGCACCTAGCTGATTTAAAGAAAAGACCAAGGGTGCACTCGAGAATTTGAGGTTGCCACAAAGCCAACTTAATAAACCCTCTTCTGACCCAAAGTCCCAGGAAAAGTTGATACCTACAGGATCTTGAAACATATACCACATAGCCAAAACAACTCCAACCCCTAAAGGTAAACTAAAGAACATTCATTAGGGACTACTGTAAAATCGTTGAATTGATAAAACAAATTCACACCAATTTTCTTACCATTCGATTTCAGTATGCATCGATTTTTCCCTAGTGTTGTTTTTCCTTAACCGGCAGAGGATCTCTGTATATTAGAAGTAGAGGGTGCAAACGCGGCATAAAAAAAGCTGCCCCAACATCTACACTCCCGGCTAAGTTTGGACTCCTCCATTTTCTATGGAGCTAAATGTCGTTATGGAGCGGGGGCATGTATACTTCTTACTCGCCCGAGGAGAAGGTCCTCCCATTCTCATTTAAGTTAAACTTTGAATGCACAACATGCGCTTGAGACGAAGCCCTCCTCCTGGCCTCACCTTAGCCCAGAAGAATTGGGATAATAACCTCAAGTCCTTGGAAGATCTCATTAGTAACAAATCCAGTTGCTGAAGTATATGAAACAACGCCGAACATTTTACAACTTAACTCTCAAAAACGCTGTATTAGATTTTAGCAAGGCGTTTAACTTCATATACTTGAAGCTACCCCACGAGAGAAAAATATTCTCGCTACTCAATAGCAACCTCGCCATCACGTTTTATCCAAGTATGAGCTAGAGATACTCACATTCACAGTATCCTGTGACGAACCAGTAAAAAAACATGACAAATCCTCTTTAAGCGGAAGCAAATCTACCGTCTAGCCATGTTGGAAATGAGGCGGCTACTTTTGGATTATTTAATGCCTATGCAGCATTACATCTCTCCTATCACATGCTAGATTTTATCCCTGAATCCCACATTCGTCCTCCTACTACTTCCGAAATCCCCGTAACTGAATCTTCCGTCACAAGGGAAAACACCCTAACATATACGCATAGAAAATGGGGATGATTTAATTTTACCCTCCACACCACCTGGTTTGAAGATTGGGAAACTCCTCTTTAATAATCGCATAAACAATCATGTTCAACATTGGGACTAAGATGAACCAGAATATGAAACTAGGTTCTTCGTTGACACCAGACGAAGTGGAAATAAATCCCAGGTTCTCAAAGACATCAGAGGCGTTTACATTTAATTACAAGGAGATGACGAGTCGCACCCCACATTTCGGGAACACAACCTCTTCACTAGGTCAGATCAAAGCCATTAAACAACAAATCACAAGACCCATGAAGCCCAAAGTAAGCTTCTCAGGGTAAAGAGAAGTAATAAAACTCCTTCAGGTAGGTATTCCATCAAGCCAGTAGATACTGCCCAATGTGTAATCTAATATCGTTCCCGTTCTCAAGAAGAACGGAAAGATACCATTTTGCATAGATTTCCGAGACATCAACACGCGTGTTCGAAAGACGATTTCCCATTCCATCCATAGCGTTATTGTTGGGATGCAACATCTGGTTTTTGAACTCTTGTCTCTCATGGATGGATTCTCCGGATACCACCAATCAGAATATCCGAGCAAGATCAATCTAAACCACATTCTAACTCCTTGGGGAACCTATTACATGATGTCATAACCTTTCGGTCTCAAAACGCTGGTGCTTACATACCATCTGGCTATGACTTATATATTTCACATTTAATTCATACATCGTGGAATCCTATGTGATATTGTTGCTAGGCAGAAAGCGTTGTGACCATCCGATCCTCCGCATCATTCTTTCACGTTTAATACATACGGATTTCCAACTAAATCCGGAGAAATGCGTCTTTGGGGAACAGGATGAAAGCTCCTAGGTTACACGAGATCTCACTAGGGGTCCTATGTTTATTCCAACCAAAATCAGGCTGTCCTCTAAATGGTCCCACCTTCGAGTGAATCTGGACGCAAATCCATTTCTCGTGAAGCTGGTGCAATCCCGAGATTCAGCCCATACGTAAGTCTTTGCTATTCATCCAATTCCACATTTTACTCAAGAAAACTATGCATTGATTGATCCCGGAAGACCGGCAAACGAACTTTCACGCAGTTAAAAAACTTTCTGTTGTTCACCAACCTACCTAATGGCCGACCTTCCGCGGATCGCCGGTTAATCCTATTTTTGAGTAACCAATTCTCGGCTGGCCTGTATGTTGGCCCAATAAACAATGACATCGAGAACGTGCGATTTAGTTCATTAGCCGAACACTGCTCGAGCGATGAAACAACGCTATAATACACAAGCAGAGTGAGATGTCTTGCGCCATAGTCTGTACTGCTAAACGCAGACATTACATGCTAATCAAAAACAAAGGTCATGGTAAAGAACGGACCATTTCTACTAGACTTTTCTCACACAAGGTTCCTTATCCAAAAGGCTGGAAGACGTGTTTATAACCTTAATGGGATTCGAATTAACATTTTGTAAAATCAGAATTCAGTTAACGGATAAATCATCCGGATTGGTTCTGACACAACCATTAGATTGAGGCGATCTAGTAGATTGAATTGTCCAGATGATGCGTATACTACATCGAAACTCGACTTGCTATTTCTGAGTGCCCTTGGTACACTAATATCATTAATTATATCATTGACTCATACGTACCTGGATGCCGTGACACCGCAACAAGAAGGCGATTACGCATAATCGTAGCCAAATATGTCATATAAAGCAGGTGCTCTCATCGAAAAGCATTCGATTGAATGCTCTTAGGTGTGTCGACACATAAGAGTCCAAGAGGATCTCCATGAATCCCACAGCGGTATTGTTGGAGGCAATTCGGTGGCCCATGCCACTGCTCAAAAAATACATCTAATCGGGCTATTTCTTTCTGGCCACTCAGAACATGACGCGTAGAGTTTGCACGCAGGTTTCATAATGCCCTGAATTCTCCCACGAGATCCCATGCCATCACAAGCTCGACAACCAATCGCACTCATGAACCCCTTTATTTGCTACATTGGGGCCTGGAACTTGATAAGGAAGTTTCTCCCTACACCACGACGCCATAATTTTATAATCACGGCCACTGAATATTTTTACCAAATAGGTGGAGGCCATGCCTCTTACTACTACTGTACCTGGTTCTTAATCGCTAAGTTCATTTTAAAATCAAAATCTTTTCAGGCGTATGGTATTCCCACAAATCTTATCTTAGATTATGGGAACTTCCTTCAAAATGAAGAATTTCGTGAACTAGCAAACAAAATTTAAAATAAGCCATCATCTGGCTTCCTTTATTATCCCCAAGCCAAGGGCCCAGGCTAAAGCAACAAACAAAACGTTGAAAGCCATTCTCCTTAAAATTGTGAAAGAAACACCAAG
>JAHRHJ020001861.1:0-16999 GCA_019776745.2 Taxus chinensis
CTAATACATTTCTCGTGTTGGGTTTTTTAAAACACAGATGTAGCTCATTACCAGTGGCAGTGATGATTTCAACTTTAAGGAGGTATCTTTTTCCCCTTAATCTTATTGTTTGTTACTATTCATTTTTTTCAGCTCTGGTTATCATTAAAGATGTTACAGGTGTGTGTATTTACATTTAGTTAAATACAATCTTTTTATTTTTTGAAAACGTGGGTTGACATCCGTCCGAGGAAGCTGTTACTTCTCGGGACTGACAATGTCAGGCAACTCACCCATCTATCTACTAATCCATTTTTTGTGTTGAATTTTTTTAAGACAAAGATCTAGCACATTACCAGTGATGATTTCAATTTTAAATAGGTATCTTCTTCAACATAATATTATTGTTTGTTACTTTACATTTTTTCAGCTCTTGTTATCATTAAAGATGTTACAGGTCTAATTCTATATATTTACATTTATTTAAAGATATTATTAGTCTATATATTTAAAGATGTTGCTGGAACTTCTCAGGAGTCAGGACTGACAATGTCAGGTAACTCACCCCTCTATCTACAATGTCATGTAAAACAAAGATCTAGCACGTTACCCTTGATGATTTCACAACAATCTAATACGCAAGAGGTAAGCTAAACCCTAGCATATTTGCAATTATGTTTAATTTCTTACCAGTGATGATTCTTTCTTGATTTCTCAGAATTATATTTAATTTATTTTTAAATATAAGTCCACATAAAATTCCTCATAAAATTCACATAAAATTCGGGATAAACAATACATTATACGATTTTAAATATAAGTCCACATAAAATTCCTCATCATCCATATATATCATATCATCACCATATCATTATCATATCCTGAGTCCTGACACTACAATTATTATTAACACAATTATTTATCTAATTTTAAATTTATTAAAACAATATCGTTTTTTAAAATAATTCATAATCATATCATTACAATTCTATTCGTTCTAATGTCATCTATATCCATTCTAATCATTAATGTCATCTATATCCATTATAACACATTCCATTTATTTATCATCTATATCCATTCTAATGACATAATGATCATATCGTTACAAGTGTAGAGAATAATTATCTTAAAACAAGTTCAAAAGTCTAGAGAAGAAGAATTACTGTGCTTGATGATAAATCTACGTCCACATTAAATTGATCATCGTCTTTCATCATCATCTATCATTAATTATCAATTATCATCATTCATCATCTACGTCCACATACAATTCATGACAATGCAAGTAAACAAGAAACATACATATAATTCATGATAATCACCATCTAATGCAATTAAAATTAAAGATTGTATATAAATCCATATAATTAAATTCAAAACCATTAGCGCTGCACGTCGAAAGAAAGTACTCAAGGATCCTTCTCTGAACAGTTTGTCGAATGCAAATTGCCCGCAATTTTTAAGCTCGTTTCATCAATGGGGGAGGCAAGTGAACCCGGACTCCTCAGGAGCTTCTTCCCACGGTGTTCTCTGGCTGGCGAGTTGATGTTGTGGCTTTCAGCTGTGGCGACCTTGTTGTTGCACGGCTTTCATCGAGTTTTTTGTCTACAACTCGCATTCGCTTGTGTAGAAAGAGACTGTTTTAAAGACTCAAAATTACCTCGAAAAACGTGCACATGCTGCCTTCCTTTATCAGGTGACTGAGTAAACTCTTCACGTGGCAGCAATTGTTTTCATCATGCTACAAGCAGTGTCTGTGCTGTAAAAGCTTCATGCACCCTTCAATATCCAACACTGACGTCTCAACACTTCTTTCTCAGATCTCTCTGGCTCTGCTTTGGCCAATCTGTTGCCACGCGCCTTCTCCTCACGCACTCCACACCCCTGTAGCGACTGAAACAACGCCAAAAGTCGTAGGTTCTAGGGAGCAGTCCCGGGGGAACTCAACTTCAACTTCTCTTCTTCTGGTTCTCCTAAATTAGATCCTCGTTGTGAATTGACAGTTGCAGATAGATCTTCCAGGTTCACAATCACTATACAGGTTTATAAAAACAAAGATACACGAGTTCCCTGATGCCAAAAACAGGTTGTATTATCAGGTTTCCGGAATTCTTCTTGCGCAAACAATTTTCAAAAAATGTTAGCCAGCCGCAAATCGGGGCCAAGCAAAGCCGAGGACTTCTTAAGCGTCATAAAAAACGGGCCACAGGCTCTGAATGCTTATGATTTGCTCAGATTATGCCGCTGAATCCGAGAAGAACAGAAGGAGAACACGCACCGCGCCTGGAAAAACCCTGCGTGGAGGTGAAACATGCTGGCTAATTGATCACGCCCTCCCTCGCATCTGGCAAACCGCGGGAAGAAAAACACAAAGTGCGGTCTTGTTCACTCTGCACCTTTGCGCACCTTCTCACATCTTCCACTCCAGGCAAACACTTACGCACACAGACAAGAACCTTCCTCTTCGGGACAGTTCAACATCAGCCGCTCTGATACCAAACTGAGAGAAACTGAGATAAATAAGAAGAGATTGAAAAATAATCTCATGTTTTCTAATTATAACAATGCACACGTCCAGTTTCTATGGACAGAGAAACTAACTGCTCCTAACAATGCTGGGAGAATCCACAAAGCCGCAAGAGAAATAATGTGAAAATAAGAACATAAGATAAGAATGACGCTAATTCTAAACCAAACGTATCCTATAGTTAGAAAATCAACGTAACCTAACAATGTTCAAAGTCTTGTATCTTGTACTGTTCCCAGATAGTTTTTGATTGCACCTTTTTTTGAAATTGGAGAGATTTATTAGATTTTAAAAATCCTCTAACAGAACCTTGTTGAGATTTAATATCCACGAGCACCTCTGCATCACTATTATGGAGGGAAATACTGTGCACAGTTTGGGGGCAAAAACGTCCAAGATATTACAGGATCAAAAATGAGAAGATGTTCCCCGTGACACGTAAGTTGTTTTATTCTGTTATAGTTGAACAAGAATAAAGCTTCAAAAAATTCAGAACCTTGTCATCAGAAATTAGGGAACGTTTCTGTAAAGATAATTCTGAAGCCATTGTGTGAGGAATCCTAATTTTTTGGAATACTGAAGGTGGCCGTGCATACTTTGTCAGTATGCTTTCCTAAATCAATGGGTACAATAATGGAAAAATTCACCAGACGTCAGAGCTCAAGGGTGTGGAAATCAAAGGTATACTGAATGCTGATTTCTTAAGTTTTAGTAACAAATTTTGCAACAACAATGAGGAACGCAATATAAAATTTTAGATCACAAACCTTCTGAAGTGGTGATATTACAAAGGTCTGTGGGAGGAATCCTATCAAAGTTCTATCTTACAAGAAGATATCAAGTGAAGATTCAGATTATATGAGTTATGGCCCAAACTGAATTTTGGGTTTGGGAAGCATTGAGACCTACAAAAATTCAAGAGCTGGAATGTGAAAATGAGAAAATAACCGGTTGAAGGGTATTTATAGGCTAAATCGGGCATCAATGGCTTCAATTGACGCGTGTCAAAGGTCCTAGCTGATGCGCGACAATAGTCCTAGCTAACGCCCGTCAATTGGATCCAGCGACGCGTGTCAATAAGAGCAAGCGACGCGCGTCAATAAGATCCAGTGACGCGCGATAATAGGAGTCAGCGACGCGTGTTAATAGGAGCCAGTAACGCGCATCAATAGAATCCAGTGACGCGCGTCAATAGGAGTCAACGACGCGCGTCAGTAGGAGCCAGTGACGCGCGTCAAAAAGAGCCAGTGACGCGCGTCAAAAAGAGCCAGTGACGTGCGTCAATAGGTGCCAGTGACGCACGTCAATAGCGGCCAGTGTCGCGCGTCGGTCAAGACCATTGACATTCCATTGACGCACGTCAGGAGTGATGAGTGACTAGATGGATCTCTTTATGCACAGAGAAAGCCTGAGACTACCAAACAATTGATTTCTTATCCAAAATTTAATGTAATTCAAATATTTCACCTCTTTTGCACTAGAGGAAATTCCCTTCATGTTTGTAATGCAGCCAATTGAGATGAAGCCTTCAAATTTATCCCCAGACCAAAGAAACAGACAGTGTTTGGTGTGTACTTGATGATGATATAGGGTCTTGTTTGATAAGTTCAAAAAGAAACTTCATGATATATGCTAAGACTGAATTTGAGATGAGGTACCAGTAAGGCACTCTTGACAAAATTTACACAATGTTACCTTTTTAAGATGATCCAACCTTGCACAGAGAACTTTATGTTGAGCTGTAAATTTTTTTTCAATATTTGAGACACTTCATTTTATCAATTGTACTTCAAGAAGATCATGATTAATCAATTCAAGGCATAGAAATGGGGGAGCTTCGAGAAAATTGTCTTCAAACATACACTTGAACATTGTATCTTCAGCAAAGGAAAACAAATCAAGGTGGGTAGCAGGAATTTTATACTTTGATACTCATTGCAAGGGTCAACCAAGTATTTCATCAGCTCAACAATGATAATTAGAAGAAAGTAAAAACAACTTTCTGTTACACACAACAATTTTGATCACTTTACCCTTATTGTATCTTTCAAACTTCATACTTGTGCCTGAATATCCTTACATAGGATGAGATGAATCTACTAAAGGATCAAAGATTTCAAGTTCACTCTTGTAACTAATATGATATGTAAACAACCTTATTGAGCTATGATCATATGCACCACCTTAAAATTTGAAAAAAAAAGAGACATGTTTTAACTCAACCACTCCAAGAAGCAGTCCTGAAGAGAGAATCTCAAGATGTGAATCCTATACAACATATTTTGATACTGATCCATTTTCCTCAAAACATTTTACAATATCTCAAGATGTGAATCCCATACAAAATTAACTTCTATGATTTATCTGAAGAAGGCACTGTATTTTTTCTTGGATGCTAAGAAGACAGGTTGTTTAGTTTGCATTTCTAAGCGATCCAGTTTTTATAAAAACTTGAATAAGTTTAAATACTCATTTCAAAATCTGATTAAATTTGGCATGAAGCACTAAAAGACACTCCTATACACATTTCATGTTTTGGTTAACCATGGGTTTTCCTAAAGATGTTACAGGTCTATATACTAAAAATGTCAGGCAATTCACCCATCTATCTACTAATCCATTTCTCGTGTTGGGTTTTTTTAAAACACAGATCTAGCTCATTACCAGTGGCAGTGATGATTTCAACTTTAAGCAGGTATCTTTTTCCCCTTAATCTTATTGTTTATTACTATTCATTTTTTCAGCTCTGGTTTTCATTAAAGATGTTACAGGTCTATATACTAAAAATGTCAGGCAATTCACCCATCTATCTACTAATCCATTTCTCGTGTTGGGTTTTTTTGAAACACAGAAATAGCTCATTACCAGTGGTAGTGATGATTTCAACTTTAAGGAGGTATCTTTTTCCCCTTAATCTTATTGTTTTTTACTATTCATTTTTTTTAGCTCTGGTTATCATTAAAGATGTCTATGTATTTACATTTAGTTAAATACAATATTTTATTTTTTGAAAACGTGGGTTGACATCCGTCCGAGGAAGCTATTACTTCTCGGGACTGACAATGTCAGGCAACTCACCCATCTATCTACTAATCCATTTTTTGTGTTGAATTTTTTTAAGACAAAGATCTAGCACATTACCGGGGATGATTTCAATTTTAAATAGGTATCTTCTTCAACATAATCTTATTGTTTGTTACTTTACATTTTTTCAGCTCTTGTTATCATTTATTTAAAGATATTGTTGGTCTATATATTTAAAGATGTTGCTGGCACTTCTCAGGACTGACAATGTCAGGCAACTCACCCCTCTATCTACAATGTCAGGTAAAACAAAGATCTAGCATGTTACCCTTGATGATTTCACATCAATATAATACGCAAGAGGTAAGCTAAACCCTATCATATTTGCATTTATGTTTAATTTCTTACCAGTGATGATTCTTTCTTGATTTCTTAGAATTATATTTAATTTATTTTTTATATGTGCACTCTTCCTAAAATTCCCTGCTTTGTCATAGATCCATCACTTCTTCAGATTTCTCCATGAAGAAATAGATCTATTTTTAGACTTATAATGATCATCCTCTAACACGAAGTTATTCAAACTAAATTCTAATGCTATCTTCCATATCCTATAGTCTACCACCCAAATCTACACTAATCACAACTATTTAAATCAAAATGCTGAATTTGTTCACCGAGAAAGCATTAATTTGATACTACATATTGGGATTTTTAGAAATCATGAATGTAATAAACTAAACCAAAGAAAAAAATTAGATCTAAATGGAAGAATGAAATGCGCAAGGGAACTTGACAGAGTCTTTATCTAATAAAAATCCTTTCTAGTAATAAAACTGACTAGAACATTGATAATTCTATTAACTTCAAACTATCCTGCAAATGTACTGTGCCTTCTTCAAGGCTCTACATAAATACTTACACACATAGTTTACTATGATCTAGTTTACAACCTTCAATATTTTCTTACACACTCAAAATTATTCCAACTTATAGCCTCCCAGTTCTAATCCACAATTATTCTTCACCCTTATCAAATATAAAAAAATGATAGGATTCTTCAACCTATGAACTTGATCTATACAGACTAATCTTCATGATAAAAACCTTATATGTTTTACATTAAACTTCAAAGTTTTATATCGAGCTTGACCTATCTTTTAATCACATGGTTATTCCAACTTTGGTTAATCTAGCCTCCATAACCTTGACTATTTACAGCAACTTGTCAATCTACTCTACACAAAACAATATCCATGATAACAAAACCATATCTTTTAAACCATGGTCTTGATTATTTCCCAAGCTCCAATTCTTATGGCCTGGAATTTAACTATTTCATAATTGGCTAATCTAGCCTCCACATCAATGATTGTTTCCAGCAAAACGTTATTTTCTGACAAATGGTCTTGACTATTTTGGATGTCAAACAACCTCTCTAATGAGAGATTATGCACTTATATAGAGGTGAATCTCTTTAAAATAGAATTTTACTACACCATAAGTCTATTAAGGAGAAATCCTAAAGATCTGTTTCAAATCTTAGTTGCTATTTTTTCCCAAAAACATAATTTTCAAGATAATTAAAGTCCCACAAGATATTTAGGCACTACATTTTACATTATACACATTAAATTGATCATCGTCTTTCATCATCATCTATCATTAATTATCAATTATCATCATTCATCATCTACGTCCACATACAATTCATGACAATGCAAGTAAACAAGAAACATACATATAATTCATGATAATCACCATCTAATGCAATTAAAATTAAAGACTTTATATAAATCCATATAATTAAATTCAAATACCATAGTACATACTCAATAGTAGAAGTTTTCAAATTCAATATTTAAAGTTTCCTCAATAATAAAAGTTTCTAATTTTCAAAACCCTCTTTTTCTTTATACAATTCTACTCTGCTCTCTTCCCCAACGGATTCTTCCATTGTGGCTGTACCTCTTTCCCCAACACCAGAAATAACCCCTGAACTTATAAGATCTTCTGCAGCACTGTCCAGATTTTTTAAAATTCTTTCTTCTTGATTTGTTGCATCTCCATGCGACAACAAATTTGGATCAAGCTGTTGCTTTGGCTTTGAATAATATGTCAGGGTCGAGACCATGCTCTTTAATTATCCGCTTTAGTGTATTGTTTTGTTTGTTAACCAAAACAATATTTTGCTTCAAATTTTTTGCTGCGGATAAGCTGTTCTTTGCTGTTTCCAAGTGAACTTGCAAAACCTTCGCCTGACTCTTCAAATTTTCATATTTCAACTGCACAAAAAGAGTAATGTCAATTCAAAATATTAATGTAAATTCAAAATTTCAAATTAACAAGAATGATTGTTTGAATGTAATAGTACTTACAACCGCTCTATCTCTTTCGGCATTTGCGATTGATACCAAATCCTTGTCCTTGGACCATTTGTTAAAATATGCCTGGGCCTCGGCACTAATATTTTCCAATTTTTTTAGTGCCTTATCTAAAATGTCGTCTTTATAGTTGTTGTTAAACGTGACAGTCCCACATCTTACTTGGGTAAGTAAGGAATCCATCTTCGTAGGTTGATTCTGGACTGCAGTGTATAAACTATCCCGTTGCCAATAATTTTCATAACGACTAATAATCTCATTGATAAAAACTTTATCCCTTCTCTCCCATTCTATAAGCTGTTGGATATGAGGAATAATAAACTCACTGACATGGGATTGACAATCATAACCAATTAAGTTCTCGAAAGGAAAACGTGGCAACTGTTCACTATCTGAATCTGATGCAGATGATCTTGCTGGAGAAGTATGGGGGCTTTCACCAAGATCAACTGCTCCTTGTTTCTGCCTTTGGGTGGGCTGATCCTGTTTTTGAAAAAATTAATCAAGATTTAGATGAATAAATTTAAATCAGAATGTAATTCAAAATTGTAAAGCATATTAAAATTGAAATTTGAAGTATACCTGTTGGCCTTGAATCATCTCGCGGGTATCGAAAAAACCAGTTGGGTCATTGCTATCAATGCCCAAATAATCTTCATCTAAATTTATATTGTTCAAAACAAATATGCCCATTGCACTGGGCAAGCCACCAAGTGATAGAGTTGGAATTCGAAACGAGGAGGCAAGGTTTAGTGTCCCACTAGGGGCCGGAGCAAAAGGCATGCGTTTACCAATGTTCTTTTTCACTGTTCCTCTGGTTGGCATTTTAAAAATTAATGGTTGAGTGGGGTGTCGGTGCCATGGTTTGATCATGACTGACATGTGCTAAAAAGTACAAGAAAAAATTGAAAAATATTAAAACAATTCATAAAGTCAAAACTACGAAATTAAACGTACTATAGAAAAGTTGTACCTTGTTGTCGAGGGGTTGTTTTTCTCGGCGCTACGGGTGGCCTTGTAGGAGTTTTACTCAGTGGCTATTCAAAAGATATGAATGCATGCGACTGTATGGAGTGAGTTGGGGAAGAAGGTTCTAAAGTCCCTGCAATTCATCAATATTAAATGTTGTCAATTCATTTGGTTAAAATTTAAATTGAAAAATAAATATGCAACTTTGGAATTTGTAAATAATATATGAGAATGTATTACTTCTCTGGCGTTTAACGAGTTCAAACTGTTGAGGGTTTGGAGAGGAGTGAGCTTCCATTTCAGATTGGGAGTCCCCCGAAGCCTCCGCGTGTTGTTGGCCTCTTCCTCTCGATAACTTCTTTTTTCGGGGAAGGGCTTCAAGATATCTTCTCTGCAAAACATTAAAATTTAAGTTTTAATAACTGTGCACTGTAATGTCAAAAATTGAAATACAATTACAAACTAAATAGTTTATACCTGTTGTTCTTCAAATGGAATTGCGAATTTCATCAAAGCCTCATCAGAGCTCAAGTAGGAATTTGTTTTTTTTTTAAATTTAAAATTACCTCATAGTAGAAGCTGAGGAGATAGTTTTTTGAATAAATGAAAGGTTTATCTGAGAGTTTTGAATTTTTTATGTCAGTTCTTATTTTTTTGGATAGATATGTGCACCAATCGAATTTTCGTTTTGCGATAGTGGCACAAATGTATGCAATGGCCCAATTTGGTATATTTGTTTGGCGACCCTGCAAAACAATTCTGGCTTGAAAAAATGAAATAAGTGCAACAAGAAAGTGGTGTGCAATTGATTGTGTATCTACACCATGCCTGGATTTATTGACATGGGCTGCAAATGCGAAACAGTGAAAATTACTATAAATTTATAATAGCAAATTGTATCAGAATAAAAAATAGAATAAAAAATATGAATTAAAATGAATTATACTTAAAATAGAAATTGCTTGTCTTCTTCCAGGAGTGTTGCCTTGGTTGTAAAAATTGGTAAATTTCTGAAAGGAAGGCCCGTAAACCGATGGATGTCATTTGCTTCAATAGTGAATTGGAACATTTGGCCATCGTTCAGAGTCACATAAAAAATACCGTCCTCTGAATTGTAGGATGATAGAAGGTAATTCAAAATATCCGGATCTATTTCGAAATGGGGCATATTAACGAGCCCTATAAATTCACACTCTTCCATCAAATCTTGATATTCTGAAGACATCTTTAAAGCCGTATGGATGTGAGGGCATAATGGATTCCTGTAGTTGATCTTAGAAATCGATTGAGTTGGATTCTCTTGATTTTCTTGCTGAACTTGCAATTAGGAAGCATGTGAAGTCAACATTATAGTTGTAATTGCGTCTTTGACAACGATTTAGACCTGCAAAAATTCAAGAACAGGAAAATGAAAACGAGAAAATGAGCGGCAGAAGGGTATTTATAAGCTAAATAGGGCGTCACCAGCCCCTATTGACGTGCGTCATTTGCTCCTACTAACGCACGTCACTGGCTCCTATTGACGCACGTCAGCTAGGACTATTGTCGCGCATTAGCTAAGACCTTTGAAACGCAACACTGGCTCCTAGTGATGCACGACACTGTCCCCTACTGACGCGCGTCACTTCCTCCTATTGTCACACGTCAGCTAAGACCTTTGACGCACGTCAACATGATCCAGTGACGTGCGTCAATAGAAGACAATGACGCGCGTCATTAGGGGACAGTGTCGCGCGTCAATAGAAGCCAATGTCATGCGTCAAAGGTCTTAGCTGACGCGCGATAACAGTCCTAGCTGACGTGTGTTAATAGGAGCTAGTGACGTGCGTCATAGGAGCAAATGACGTGCATCATTAGGGGCCAGTGACGCGCGACAATAGGAGACAGTAGGAGGCAGTGTCGCGTGTCATTACGAGCCAGTGACGCGCGACAGTAGGAGACAATGTCACACATCATTACGAGCCAGTGTCGTGTGTCATTGGGAGCCGACGTCGTGCATCATTGCGAATAAGTGTCACGCCAGTGACGTGCGTCATTCTAGACCATTGACGCGTGTCAGGAGTGGTTATTGACGTCTTGTTGTCGCACGTCATTGATGGAGCCATGAAAAACCAGGTGAAAATTTTGTTTTTGAATACCATTAAATTCACCTTTCGCTGAAACTGGTTACGGGGATATTCGCCAGGTATTTTCCACCTTCAATTTTATAGGGGTGTCTTAAAATGAACCCTGATAAAAAGATCAATCAAATACATTGTTGAGGACCAATATGTTTGGATGTATTTAAGTTGCATGGATTAGAATCTTACTTTCATTATGGTTTGAATGATGCCTACAAAATAATATATTAAAATGATATTAGATTTTATTGAAAGAACAATATAAGGCTGTTAAAAATGTAATAATAATTTAATATTATAAATATTTGATATTTTAATCCATTAAAAAGATCAATGAATAAATTTTTAGTTTTTCATTTATCAAAAAGTAAAAATGGGGGGTTTGAAGGGGCCTCCCTCCCTTATAATGAAAAAGAGAATCTAACATTAAAATCTTAGCACAACCATGGATAAAAAATATATAAAAATAATAGAGTAGTATAGCCCCTGTAGGGGCAAACATCAACCAATATAGAAAGTCAACAAAAATTCTAATTCTTTGCAAGATTATTTAGACTAAGAGAGGCTACCCAGTCCTCCTTCATTGATTTAAGTTGTTTCTTCGGAGCTTTGAAGTTGTTTTCTGTTTTTGTACTCATTTTTCGTAGTACTCTTGGGTTTTTTGCACCCTCTTCAAAAAACTTCCTTTTTAAAATAAAATCCTGCATAACATCTATGTTCTTAATGAATTTTTATTGCAATTTTATTAAAATCAAGAATTCAATCAATTTTTTCTTTGAAGATTGTTGATTTGATTCCTGGACATGTGAAATAACCTACGAAGGCTAAAGGAGAGATTTTGATGTCTTGAATGTCGCTATGGTGATTTATGGCTCTGTGATAGGGCTATGGTACAAAGAGAATGCAATGTAAAGTCTCAAAGAACGAGCAACATGAAGAAACCTCAAGAAATTTCCTAGATAACCTGGAATGGAGGACTGAAACTCGTTCATATAGGGTTGCCGTTGACCTGGGAGAATTGTCGCCGATTGGTAGGATTGCCGGCGATCCGATTTTTATGGGGAAATGGTTGAAACTGTTTCCTGAATCAAGTTTTTTGGTTGTTTTGACGAAAGATGGGCTTTGAAAAGAGATTATATGGGTAAGGGGTTATGAAACATTTGAGAAAATGTTTATTGTTGTTTTGGATTTATTTGATTTTGTTTTCTAAGTGGTTTGGGTGGTTTTAAGAGGAGTAAAATAGGATTTTACAATTGTAGAATGATATTTATGGGGAATAAATATAATGGGGGAGAAATAATACTTAGGATAAGATTTTAATAGATAATATGATAGTGATGTGATAATGTTGATGGGTGTTAGTGGATGTGGATATGAGAATTAACGGTGCTAATTTTAGGTGTCTACAATCAACAAAGGCTTCATTCTTCTTTCAGAGAAAGAACGCCCATATCTTGCGAGAATAGTCATCAATCAACAACTGGAAGTAATGAAATCATGAAAGGAGGCAGGAAAGGGTCTACAAAGATTGGTATGTATGAACTCAAGATGGTTCTTGGCATGAAAGGTACTCAGCTTGAATGGATCATGATGTTTTTTTACCACTAAACATCCAAAACGAAGAGGTAATGAAAGAGAGAGTGGAGGAAGTACTCATACCATGTCCTCAAAAATGAGCTGATAGAGGGAGTTAGTAGAACGGTGCCCATATCAATAATGTCAAAGTGCAATAGAACCCACCGTAGAGGCAGATAGAGTAACTATGGAGGACGAAACTGCATCTAATGCAAATAAATGATCATTTAAAAAATCTCTATTAAGTATCATACATTCTTGTGAGATCAAACATGACTTGATTCATTTATGGAACATGAACTCCACCTTGAGCTTGTGATTCAAGAGTTGAGAGATAGACAAAAAAATTGTTTTCAATCCCAGAACATAGAGCACCTTCATAACAATACAACTTCTCGTCCCGAGAGGAATGGTGACATTAGCTATTCCATCAGCAACATACTCCTTGTTGTATGTAATTTTAACCCAATCTCCAATGGGTTGACCAGTTAATGAATCAAAAAGCTTCCTATTGCCTGTCATGTGCTTGTTGGCACTAGAGTCAATCAACCAAACATTATGTGATGGCTGCGATGCTTGGGAGACTAGAATGATATTTTCATGTGTGTCGTAATTTTTTGATTTTGGTACTTCCTCATCTAAGCCAAAATATTTATGGCCTGCAACATGTCCTTTCTACTTCCTTTGGTGAGGACATCGTCTAGATTTTTGTGAATCATTGTGACCAGATGTGCTCTCTTCTCCAAAATTGCGGTGCATAAGGCCATTATACCAATAGTTCATAGTGTCGTGTGTATTCGTGGTGTAGATGTGACACCATTGATTCACTTTCTAATACTTCTGCTTCTATGGTTGCTTCTGGGGATACTTTTGTGACTTATTCTCTGGTTGTCCCTTACGAGGCTTGTGACTCTTTTGTTGCATCAAGATCAATGCCTTGTCTTCAAAATCCTCATCCACTGTTTGAATGGATTTTTCCTGCTGAAGAAAATTCACTAGTTCGACAATGGTCACCTCTTGTTTTATGATGCTCAATGTTGTGACAAATGTCCTGAAATCAGAAGGAAGAGATCTCAGTATGAGAGGGACTAGAAATTTTTCTTCAAGCGCTACAAGCTCAGCTCATAAATCTGCTACATGACACAAGAATCCGTCTATTTTATTGCCATATTTCATACTTAGTGTATGAATCTTGGATTGGAGATGAAGGATATTTTTCAAGTTCTTCGTTTCATAGATGGTAGAGAGAGCATCCCCAAATGCCTTTGATGTCATTGTATCCCGTATGTGTGGTTACACCTCATCAGAAATGCTGAGAGTGATCAACATCAAGGATTTTGCATCAGCCTTTTCATACTTTGTTTGCTGATCTACGTTGGTGGGAAGATTAACTTTTCCAGTGATGAGTTCCCAGAGCTCAAACTAGAGAATGGTGTGTATCTTCATCTTTCAGGTGACATAATTTATTCCTTTAAGCAATTGAGCATCAGACAACAAAAACTTGGGAGCAGACATGATGCCAGAAACAATTTTTTTAATTGTATTCAAAAGTACAAAGCCTTACCAATGAAGAAGAGAATGAAGGTGAGTTCGATATGCTCATGCAATGAGACACATACACTTTTGGAGGTGTTCTACCTCGTATTCATCATCTACCTTAGAGCTTTCCTCAAGTTTGGCATGTTTCTTCTCTACTTGGCACTATACACCAAACAAGAACCATTCGAGCAGTCCTTGATGCACTATCTCCTTGAATTGCAAGTTATTGATGTCATGGAGACTTTCAAGCAATGTAAAATAGAAGACATTGCTCTTAGGGGCTTTGTCTCAGCTTCTTAATGAAAGTACATCTCCTGAATTTCTTGCAACACTGCTAACATCTTCTATAATGATTGACATGTGCTCAAAGTAGTGTTTCTTCTTCATATGACAACATAGAACACACTGGAAAACTAGTCTACTAAGTTAATTTCCTCCATTAAAATAGTAGGTCTTTCTTCTACACATGTTGCACATAGATTTTCTATACAACAACGTCTTGACTTGTTGTTTCAGATGACACTTACTCACATACAATGGCGCGGAAACATCGTTTTCATCCAAACATATCAAATAGCTCATCGCTTCCTCCTTGGGGACTCGAACTTGGCTCTCCTTACAGGTCTGGTTTCACACTAGAGGGAAGGTTTCAAACCAAAAAACCACCACCAAATAGCCACAAAAAAACCATGTTTTTTTAGTGGTTTCCACTTTTTCCATGCTAATAATTATAACAGCAACCAAACAACAATTACAAAATGTTAAACGCTCCAAGCTCCAAACTGTCTGGTTACTTATTTTTCCACACTGCACAAGATGCCAAATTAGAGCAACAAAACACCGAAAGGGAGAGATCCTATGCAGTGAAGTTGAAAAAGAGATAAAACAAGTCTGAATGCCAAAAAGAAAGAAACTAGCCAACAAACAGGTCTCTAATATGTGAGAAATCAACAACGTGCCAACTTATTGTTTTGATACCAATGTAGAGCAAACAACTCGAGTGATGTGATTATTCAATTGCATAAAAAGGAAAAATATATATAAGGAGAAGAAAGACAGTTCCAAAACAAAATACCAAAATAATGGAATGAATCAAAATGGACGTTGCTATGTAATAACAAATTTGATTAGGCTAACTTTTTGGATCTAACTTCTTAAATGTTGTTCACATTTTTTTGAGAGGCTTTCACTCATCCTGAAACAACCGCTTTTGCATAAGATGTTTCAATCGGTCTAAACATGTTACCTAAGGTTCGTTGCATCCTCTCAAGGATATACCATATGTATGTTGGCATGTGAATATTCGAAGCCAAAAGTGCTCCAAGTGGCTTCTGACGGCTTGCATCAAACTCATGAAAAAGAAGAACAAGTGCCTAGCCAGATTTGTACAACTTCTGCGCTTCTTAAAATTATCATGCAATCACAACTCGTTACTTCCTCCTCAACTATTAGGAGGTGATCTTCTCTTTTTCATGTGCTTAATGATTTCCTTTTTCTCATGATTCAAAGTTTGATCCTTCAATCGTTTTCCAAATTAAAGCTTGGTTGGCCATCCCATCAATATCTTCCTTCATCTATAGAAATGTTCCATTTCCTTTAAACTCTTGCCTTGTTTGGATCTTCACCTGCATAAGACATAGTGTGTGTCTTTGTGGCCGACGGTGGGTTTCCATTAGATTCCCATAGTGGCTTGCTAGTAATAATTTATAAGTGAAATTAGATATATAATAATAACGTGGATAGTATTTTCAAAATAAATATTATAAACATAGCTTGTACTGGAGGTTTGTATTCTCATACTCTAGAACCTCATGTATCCACTTAAAACCCTCATGAATTAACTCCAACTTATCCGGAAGACCTTTCCTTAGAGTCCACCCAATTGCAAATACGAGCAAATGTGAACACCCCTTGCTTGGGCCACTAACCATCAACTTGCTGAACCGACAACAGAGTTACCATAGACGCAAAAATCGTAGAGTGCCTAAAGTGACAACCATTCACTGTGCAGGGGAAACAAATGAAAATCCTCTCCCTGGTAGTGCAGACTATGAGTGAAGAGATTCCCCTGCTGACACTGTGTTAAAAGATATATGTGTTCTGAATCTCTACTCAGACCTGGAGTAGGATTGTCTCTACTTGATTCTCCGTTAGCTTTGTCTTAACAACCCGAGAATGTACAGTTGTCACGAGGTCTAAGGAGAAGAAAGGATGCTTTGAGCCTCCTGTTACTCGGTAAAACTTTGGTGTCGGCCATTACGTTTACTTTTGGCTCTACACCATAGTTCTAGGCCCAGGTCTATGGAGATATGCCTTTGTGACACTTCTTTTTTTCATTTTGTGGTGTCTATTCTTGTTGTGCCCTCTGGGCTTTTGTTGCGAGCTCTGTGGCATTTGTGGAACTGGAGTTCTTTGGTCACCCTTAGTGTAATTCTCTTTTATTTAATTAATACAAAGGGCAATTACATAATAAAAATAATTTGATAACAAAAGTAATGTGTGCCATAATTGAGTGTGAATGCGCTGACAAGAAGAATTGTGAGTTTCATAAGTACGTCTTTTCTTTTCGACTACAAGTCTATTATCACGTTATTTGCACGATTAAAAAGTCTTGGGGGAATTTAGGGGACCGAAAGAAGCAACCGACACTGACGATTATTTTGTTGGATAATCGACAGAAAATTAAGTTATTGTTTACCTTTCTTAAATACGCGGGGGAGATGAGGGTATTTCACACCCTACGCAGGCATATACGTAAGTGTGATGAAGTAGATATACAAGGCCTAGGGTAAGATGCAGTCGCAGTATATTTTATTGCAGTGTGGACTGCACCATTCACTTCAATGTGTGGCGGGGGCTGCACTAGTCATTGCCATTAC
>JAHRHJ020001862.1:0-16998 GCA_019776745.2 Taxus chinensis
TAGAACTGAGTTCTGGACTTGTATTTATAATCGGCGCCGCTCCTAGAAAATCGGCGCCGACCATATGAGTTGGCGCCGACCATATGAGTCGGCGCCGATCGCGGAAAAGACTCCCGAGATGGCCAAAATGATTGATTTCGAGAAAGATAAGACTTATCCCGACTATGGGAAAATATCCCGCTTAGGGAAGATTAAAAATAGATGTGATACATGGATAGAATAAATTTGGGGTGGATAAGTGATTAAGATGCATGGGAAGAAGCGAAATTAAATATTTAATATTTAATTACTCATGGGTAAGATGTGATGGGATGAATTAAATTTGGAATAAGTGATTAAATCACAAATTGGATAATATCCCAAGGGGATAGTTGGTGACGTAAACGTGCCCCAGGTTACCTAAGCAGGTAAAACGAATATGAGGGACACTAAATTGGATAACCAATTTTAAGTGTCTACACAAACTCTATAAATTTCCTTCACATTCAAGTTTAGCCACCAATGATCACAAGGAATTGATAAGCTCAAGATTCAATCTTGCATAATAATAGAACTAAATTTATTCCAAAAAAACTGATCCCGATGATCACTGCAGAAGTATTAGACCCAAGCCATAGTGGGATTCACAATTTAGATATAATGATCTAAATACCTCCTAGGAGTGAATGACACAATAAATAGGTCACTCATTTGGATGTTGGAGGAACAAGAAGCCAAATTCAAGTGAAATAATTTGAATGGGATAAAAATAGATTATTATTCACACTTATGTGTCCATGGAAACACACAGTTTTGGAAAAATTCCTTGTTATCTTTTCACATGCATATTTTAATCCAAACACTTGTAAGTTTTTCCAACTTACCCAATACGATGCTTAGGGATAATTTTAGTGGTGAATATTTGTAATATGGAGAAATTTTCATTTTAGGAAAATTTGAAAAGGTAATTTTTTCGAAGCGGGTCGGTGTCCTATTCACCTAAAATTTACTGTATATTTTTTTGGGGGGTCGGCTTCACCTTCATTTGAAAACATATTTTATAAAATCCTAGGTGATTCAACGAGTAGTTTACTAGGGTACTACCACAAGTATCTTACCAAATTACCAACATCATGAACTTGCATACTCTTAAGCACCAGAGATTGTAGTTAGCCTATTAGGGTTAGTTGTTGACATGCAACAGGGATATATTTGATGCACAACAAAGAGGTATTGTAGACACGTGAGAAGGAGATATTACAGACGCACAACAAGGAAGTAAGTTTTTGACACATGAGAGGAATAGATTTGACGCGCAATAGAGACAATTGATGCCTTGTTGACGCGTGATAAGGATATATTTGATGCACAAAAAGAGGTATTGCAAATGCGTGACAAGGAGGTATTGTTGATGCATGACAAGGGCGTAAGAAGTTGATGCCTTGTTGACATGCGATAGAGATATTTGATGAATTATTGATGCACGACAGAGATAGTTGATGTGATTTTTATGCATGACAGGGATAGTTGATGCATTTTTGACGGATGCACGAAAAGGGGTTAGTTGTTGACACACGACAAGGATTTTCATAGTTGATGCTTGACATGAATTTTGAATCTAACTTGCTACTTGGTTCTTTTGCTGACATAGGACTCTATTCAAAATAATGGAAGGTGCTAGTCCTCAGAATGTGAAGACCTTAAAAGTAACTAAGAAATCTAAGAATTCCCTGTTCAAGTCAATGCTGATAAACTTGATATATCCAATACAATGAATCCAATGACCCAATGTAAAACATGATGCAAAGATTCTCTAAACATGGTTGAGGATTCATCAAAATGTTTCACCAACATAGCATATCACTCTAAGAACTATAAGAGAAATCAACACTTGAATAAATTAATTCTCCTATATAAATATATTTATGAAGAAAGTCATAAATCTGAGGAGAGATTGTAGAATATGGCATTTCCCCTACTACCATTATATTTACCCATAACAAGCACAAATCCAATCTTGCTTTAAAACCAAATAAAGTGGAAAAACTAGAGTAACACATGATTAATATACTAAAATTCATTGTTTCATTATTAAAATCAAGTACATATATAGGAGAGACATCTCCTATTTTCATGGACATTTATCCAACAACTCTCCCCACTATTCTCTCCACAAAATCCTATATACATGAGTTGATAAAACAACCATAACCATTACATAATACATGATATTATATCTCACAACAAACAATATAAATATAAATCTTACAATAATTCATGTAAGCAATAATAATTTTCCTAAATCTTAATTACTCAATTTTTTTGAAGAGGCATGAGCTGAAATATCCTTGTTGAAGGAGAAAAGGAGTTCAAGAAGATTTTGTAAAGGATAGATGGAGGAAATAAGAAAATACTATGTTTTACAGTGACTATTATTGTGTTTAAGATTATGATCTATGAATTTACATATAACTATTGTTTCATCCTTTCCTCAGGAAGTGCATCACCGGTTTTAAAGGTTAATGAAACACATATTAGCATATTTTTCAGATTGTTTTGGTCATTAATCCTTTATGAATTTACATATAACTTTTCTTCAAGAAGTTGGCATGATTCTTTGAAAACTAGTAGAGACTAATTTATTTTAAGTAATCCACTTTCAAGTCCCTTGGATTGATTGTGACAATAGTGTACCCAGAAGATTAAGGGAGAGAGGGTAAGGAAAATTTGTTGGAACCTTATTCTTAAATGTGAAGTTAAGATTTATATTTTTTTTATTTTTACCTTTAAAGTTATTTGTTTTACTTTAGGTTATGGACTACCTAATGTGACAAACCATGACTCCTTTAGAGGAATTGGTTAACGATTGTGAAAGATCCTTAAAAGTTTTCAAGACTTCTCAATTTGACAAGGTGAATGAAATTTCATATTAAAGGTTTAATTTCATTTAAGAAGATTTTAATCTTTATTTACAGTTGAAATATTAGAACACTGTTAAAACTACTTGACACAGTCTACGATAGGAAAATTTGATCAATTTCTTGAAATATTATTGTTTATTCTCCTATCTGATGGATTAAAAATGGATGTAAGGTCATCACAGACTTATGAAGTAATTTTTAGGCTTTGAATTCAAATTTCACTTTATTTTCAAGAGTTTGAAGGTGTTTGGGTTCTTCAAAACCATACATATGTTTTGTAGAGTCAAGTAAAATGGTAACTAGTATTATAATTTTCAAAGATT
This sequence comes from Taxus chinensis, assembly GCA_019776745.2. Classification (NCBI taxonomy): domain Eukaryota; kingdom Viridiplantae; phylum Streptophyta; class Pinopsida; order Cupressales; family Taxaceae; genus Taxus; species Taxus chinensis. The sequence goes on from JAHRHJ020001862.1 coordinate 3,224, forward strand.
GATATTTGGGAGCCACCATCTACACCATTTATTAATCCAATTCAAAAATAAATTATACCATGAAAAGTCATCATATTCAGAAAGAGTGGCATTCTTATGATAGCCTATAGGTGACAGTTCTAAAGCTTAATTTTCTAAGGAAAAGGTATAAAAAAGGTGGGGTAGAGTTGGAATGAAGACATTAAACATTGTATAAGAGATTTTCATAGAAGGGAAAATTTTAATTGTCTCTCTGAAATAAAGCCTTATAAAATATTTGGTGAATCTGTGAAAATTATCTTTCACATGAATGAAAAATATCAAAACATCACGACATCACTATTGAATGCTACTAGACGGTAGATTTTTTTATGCTACCGGTCAGTAGAATGAAAAATATCCATAGTATATGTCACTGGTCAGTAGCATATTTTATGCTACTAGTAAACAACATATAGTATATTGTTGGCCGATAGCATATTTTATGCTACCAGCCGACAACATACTATATGCTGTCGGCCGGTAGTATAAAATATACTACTGAATGACTATACTCAATAGAATTTTGTGAAATCCTATTTCACATGAATGGTGAATTGACCCCTAAAATTGAATTATACTAAGAAAAATTTGGTGAACTAGTCCTAACTTATATCCTAAAAATTCACCAATTTCAAATTTCAAAAACCAGAATATTTGTGAATTAACGAATATTTAGAACTAACAGTTTCCCTATTTTAGAGGTGTTAAAACAAGATCTAATAAGGATAAAGAAAAGCTAAGTTGTCAATTGATGGGAAAAAATGACAATGAAGGAGAAAAATTGGAGATGGTGATATTTGGTAGGCTAATTGCAAGATATACCCACTATAGAGTGTCTTAATGAGTAAATTCAAGCTTGTAATTTTTAAGACCACACCTAAAATATGAAGGAGATGTAAAAATGTTAATTTTAATGTGGTGAGTTAACCAATTTGTCTCAATTCATAATAGCGCAAGTTCATGACCATGAAAGCTAGAGAAGAGGATTGGACTTCAAACTTGAAAACTAAGACATGTACTTTGAACTAAGCCTTGAAAATTGGTCCATAGAATTTATGTAGTGAGAGGAAAATGATTTTTTAGGTTTTCAATATTTAATCCTTTCCAAGAAGCTATAGTATGGAATAGTAGGTGCACATCCCTTACAAAGGATAAGAGACCTAATTTGAGGTCCTGGAAGGTTGGAATTTGAGAGAATTTTACAAAGCAAACTACCTTGAACTTTGTACACAAGAAATAAGGTCAAATGGGTATATGATAATGTGCTAATTTTTTCAAATTATTGTTTGAATAAAAATTTAAATGTGAAAAACAAGGAAAGCAGGGAAAGTAGTGGATGAATATGAAACTAGGTAACATTCCTTGAAAATTAAGTATTTCAATAGTCAGAGGACTAAAGAATTTCAAGTATATGCTTTTACCTAGGGATTATAGCCAAGAATTTCAGTACACACCTGTAATAGCTAAAAACACATCTTAGCATAGTTTTGAGATTGTCTTGGTAAGTAATCCTTTATATTATTCAATAAGTTGACATGATTATTTGAAAATTGATAGAGACTGGGTAATTTCAAGTAATCCACTTGCAAGTCCCTTGGATTGATTGTGACAATAGTGCACCCAAAAATTGAAGGGAGAAAGGGTAAATAAAATTTGATGGAACCTTCTTCTTGAATGTGTAGTTAATATTTATATTTTTTAGAGTTCAACCTTTGAAGTGCTCTTTTTTTCTTTAGGCTATGGACTAACCGATGTGACAGATTGTGAATTCTTTATAGGAATTAGTTAACAATTATGAAAGATCCTTAAAAAATTTCAAGACTTCTCAATCTGATAAGGCGAATGAAATTCCATACTAAAGGTTTTATTGTATTAAAAAAGAGTTTAATATTTATTTGAAGTTGAAAGATTATAACACTGTTAAAATTGCTTAACACGGTCCCAGATAGGAAAATTTGGTGAATTTCTTGAAATTTGTTGTTTATTCTCCTCAATGATGGATTATAAAGTGTAAAAAATGTGCTTTCTTTGTTGGAAAAGAGCCTCTAGCTTCGTTGCCTTTGTAGCCTATTTCAACTGATCAACCTTTTATGCAGTGGGGTCTTGATTTTATTGGCATGATAAACCCGCCTTCATCACAAGGACATAATTGGATCTTAACTGCTACATATTATTTTACACAATGGAATGAAGTAATATCCTTGAAAGATGCTAATGAAGCTTCAATACTCTCCTTTTATGAAGGAATAGTTTACAGATTTGGCCTTCCAGCAACTATTATATCAGATAATGCTTTAGCATTCCTTGGTGCAAAGATAACAGACTGGGATGTTAACCATGGAATATATTTAAGTTCTTCATCTAATTATTACCCACACTGTAATGGCTTAGCTGAAATAAATAACAAGAATCTGTTAAGAATCAATAGAAGAACACTCAAGGATAATCAAAGAGCTTAGCATCTGATGTTGAATTCCGCACTTTGGGCTGATAGAGTGACTCCTAAAAGATCAGTTGGCAATTCTCCATACAAACTTGTGTATGGAAAAGAAGCAAGAATGCCTATTTCAGTTGAGTTACCCATATTAGATTTGCTACATCAAATGGAGCTACTTGAGAATGAACCATTGCAGGTTCATAATGCAGAGTTAATGGAATTGTAAGAGCTAAGAGATCAAGCTTATTTAAATATGGAAAAGAATCAGAAACAAATCAATAAGACTTTTGACAAAAAATCCAAATTCAGAGTCTTCAATGAAGGAGATATTACGTTAAAGTGGGATGCTAATCATGCAAAAGGCCAGGAAGACACTCAAATTTTGATACACTATGGAGTGTTCCTTACATGATTTCAGCTTGCAAGGAACACAATTCTTTCTAGCTTTTGAAGCCGAATGGAGAGGAACTTCCCATCCCTGTGAATGGTATGTTTCTCAAACACTGTTATTAAAAATATTACAGTGATTTTTAGAGTAGGATTTATAAGTGTAGTTTATGCACATTGATTCAATTTTCAATTCAATAAGTGCATTCGTACATATGATCTGGTTTACCAGATCCTTTCCCAATTTTAGTTTCATTTTGGAAAGGTTGGAATTTTAAGAAAAGGAAAAATTTTGTTGCATATTTAGACTCCATGCCCAATGGACAAGAGCAAGGCACTAGTATATAAGCTAGTAGGTAGCTTTCCCCATAGGATCAACATAAATGTTGACAGTTTTTACACTTGTGCAAAAATGGGCAACTCGAAAATTTGTTATGATGGATATCATTGGTGAAGTATACCTAAGGGAGGGGAGATCACATCAGATTATGTTGTTATTACTGATTTATTTAAAAGACTACATGAAATATGCAACTATGTGTGCTGTTACAAAACGTAATAGATCACATAGTCTGCAATTTCATGACCAACCTCAGCAAAAAAACACAAGCCCCAAAGGACAGTTGTGTTGTATTGATGAGTACATCCAATTGCAGAGTAGGTGAAGTGTAAAGTTTTTGAATAGAAAACATAAGTGCAGATCACAGAAAATTAAAGTTCATTAATAAATGTTACAAGTTCTATTCAACGTTCTTTCCTTCATGATTAAGACATTCAATTATGTTACTGAGTTGTTTAGTTCATTATAAAATCCATACAGAAATCATAAATGCAGAAAGAAATATACAACTCATTTACATAATTCAATGCTTTGTTCACAAGGAGAGTCAAATGTTTCCCACACAAGCCATGGGATGTAACTAAAAAGTAAAGCATAGCTACTAAAAAGAAAGATACACATGCATGAAAGAGAAAGCAAAGGAGTATGAGTGAACCCATCATTGCCTCGGGGTTTTTATTCTTCATTTGAAGCATCTTCATCTCCATCTTTTGTTTCTCTTTCATCTTCATTATAGAAGCCATTGTACCTGAAAAAGTAGAAAATTTAACTGTCAGTTATGAGCTTAGGCATCAAACCATGTTCCTACACTATCCTACTTCGTGTATATGAATCTTCCCCTAAGCAGGAGATGTATTTTACTTGAAGGACAAATTGCATACATGATTTATTCACTCAGAAAGAAAAGAGTGAAAAGAAATAAGAAAACATGGACATAAGAGAGGCCAAAAATCCTAAATATTTTGTAACTATTTTGCTAAGTGTGCAGGTATAGGTTGCAGCCAAAGAGGAAGATATACAAGTCATAAGTGCGTGCAATGAAAAGAAGAATGTAACTAAAATTTCCAACAATTGTTCTGAAATGGCAGATGTTACAGTACAAAAGAGAGAGTGGAAGATAGAAACACTTGTTTTAGTTGTAGCAGAAGAGGGAGAATCAGATTTCAATAAGCTTAAGCTAAAAGTAAAAAAGGGATTACAACTGAAACAGGATGAGAGAGAATTTTTTGGGAAAATTTTGACAGGGATTCGCCATGTAAAATGGACATTTATGACTTTTCCAGCATACATATCAGAGTTGTAATGAAAGGAAATATAGTATACAAAGCACTAAAGAAATGGACTGTACTTTCATTCATCAAATTGAAGTACTTTTAGCATTCTTTATAGCTTAAATAGCTGAGAAATGAATTTTTTAGATGATGCTACAAATATAGTCATCCTGAACTATAGTTTTCCAAAATAAAGAAAGTATCAAGTGTTCATTATGCCACAGTACATCTTCGGAGCTCAAAATTGAATACAAGATTCTTACTTTTTCAGAACAGGAAAGTGCAGGATTGAGAAAGCATTTTAGAAAATGACAAACAAAGCTTCAAATATAGAAAAATTTCAAAATTAAACATGTCTTAGGACTTCACTATTCAAAAAACATACCAATTCAAAGAAAATATTTCAGATATTTTAGAAATTTGTGATCATCATTGAATTCATATTCAAGTTTCAGTAAGAATAAAAGAATATACAAGTTGCAAATTTACAAGGGAAGGATTTACAATCTACAATGGATTTAAATCATAACAATCGAAGGTATATACAAAGCTAAAAACCATCATAGCTTCCCAACTCAGGTACACAAAGGAAATGTCATATTAGATCTGGTGATAAAAATCCTCCATCAGAGAGACAATCAAATTTAGAGTTCAAGATCATCACTTTTCAGGGGTCAAATGTTATGAAGCATGATCAATAACAAAAGGAACATACATAAAAACAAACAAATGACCAAAATGATATGATCTTTATTGAAGGAAGGTTTAGAATGAAAATGAAGAAATTTTACAATGGTAGCCATGGTAAATCCGACAACCTGGGTTCTCAAAAGGACGAACTAATGTTCAAACCTGTGAAACCATTTCAAATCTTGTGTTGAATGAAATGAACAAGAAAGATCAACTTCTTCATTGTATGTGTGTTAAGGGAAATAATGATGTTAAAACATAGCAAAGCCCAGTTTTGAATGATACATAATTAAGGAAATCAATTTTACATCATCTAAGGAAAGAAATTAAGCAGAAATAAAATAGATGCACGATACGAGGTATAACCTGAAAATCAAAAGAAGCGTTAAGATACAGAGCTTTAACTACTTAGATTTGAGAAAATCAACAAAACCAAGCTCTTGTATAAAAATTTTTGCAGTGGAATACTCTCTATTCACTCAGTGGTTAAGAAATACATCCATGAACTGACGAGATATTCAAGTTCAAACCATAGGAGGAGATCCATTATAGTCAAAAATAGAAAAATGGGTTACCACAAGAAAGAAAATGGATGTAGTTAATGAATGAAATCCCAGGGCATATATAACTTGTTTTCTATTACCCACATCAGAAAAATGTTTCGATCTAGAGTTAAAGGAAAAGAATGCATGAAGAGAGAAAACCCACATTGGAAAATAATTAAATCTAAAGAAAGATAGATCAGCCAATTATTGAGAACACGGCTAGAAAAATAGGAAATGTTCAGATTCAATTAAATACAGAAGAAGACCAAGCTCAGAAACAACTTCAACTCAAAGACAACCAAGGTCGAGCAACGAAATCACATAGGAATTCAAGTTATAGTGCTTTGTGAAGTCTTAGTTATTTTGGAATGTTATTGAGTTTTGTTCAACTCGGAACATTGATACAGGTATTCAAAGCGAAAGATCATAGAAACGACTAGGAAATATATTTTCTAGAGGCCATACAGATAACCCTTGAGAATCATTAGGTTCAGATCTTTGAAAGGCACCTAGAATCAAATACAAAGCTTTGGTGGCCAAAGATAATCATAGATTTAATAATCCCAGGTAAAATATGTCACGTAAAGAATAACAAGAACTAAATGAAATGTTTGATGAAGACCTCCATCAATAAAAGGAGATCCAAGTTGTTCCAAATGTCAAAATCTAATAACGAATCAGAGATACCAAGTCCTTACCTTACGTGAATTGTGCTACGAACCATAACAGGAGAGGTGGAAATTAATGCAAAAACGAGCTTCCAAAAAATAGAATCAACTTGGGAATGTGAATCCAAAGGAATCAAAAGCATGAGCATCAGAATGAAGAAAATGGTGGCCATTGTAAAAAAATAGAACTGCACAGTGGTCAGATTTGATGAAAAACTAATTTCCAACGACTACACAGTGATCTCGAAGAGAAAGAATGATAGACCCAAGCATAGAATCAAATTGATGGCATCAAGTAAAAAATTTTCCAGGGCTTCGCCACTCTCAACGAGAAAATGTGAAATGACCAAAATGGTGGAGTTCGAGTTGTTTTAACTCACCCACCTCAGCTTAGAAAACCTAACTCAACTTGAGTTAATGTTTCAATGGACAAGATCAGGTCGTGCAAAGATCAAGGGCATAAATGGATACCCAAAATTCGATGCGAATCACCATGATCAGGATGCCACTGACTGTATTAATTGTGAGGTTTAAGCAATCAACCATAGGTCACAGATCAACGGCCAACATGAAAAAGGACTGAAATCAACGACCCAATATCATCACCGGATATCAAGAAACCCTAACTGTAGTTAGGTCAGCATTAATCAAGAGCCACCGATAATATTTTCAAAGGGGTGAGTCACCATTCAAAAGGGGCCAACCCATGTAATCAAACAAATTATCATTGCCAAATACTTTCAAAGTCTAAACTATATTCCATATAAAACAAACAAAGCTGACTATGTGATTTCCATGTGTGTTATCAAAGGTGGTCCCCTCATCTTGAAAGGAACGATAACGAGATCGTACAAAGACAAGAACATAGATGTTAATCAAACACCATGATCAATAAGATGAAAGCAATTCGCTAGAATAACTTTACATAAAACCTTTGCAAACAAATGAGAAACAATAGCATATACTATTATGGAACTCAATGCAATACATTGATAATGGACCTTGCTTAAATAGCCAACGAATAACAATCTAAGAACAATTCTAGGTCATAGATCAAGCCATAAGTCAAGGAAATAACTATTCATCAAAGAACTAGTCAAGACCATAGATTTAGGAGAGAACTAGACATCAAGGATCTAGTCAATACAATAGATCTAGGAAAGAACTAGTCAATACCATAGATCAAGGAAATAACTATACCTAACAACTAGATAATATCTCCTAATATATAAATAAGATAAAATAAATATCCACACACATAAGTGGGTGACGATAAATACAATAAATGTAAATAAAGTACCTAGGTGAACATGAGCTAAGGTAAATACCTACTCTAACACCCCCCCTCAAGTGAAGCTATGGGGAAAAATAGAAGTGGCATGTCCATAGTATGAGTCCCGAAAACTAGGCCTGATGAGGTACTCATGTATAATAACTAGGAAAAAAGAGACACCGCAAGGTACACAAAACTAGTAACAACAAAGTAAAAAGAGTAAAGACCCATTCCAAGGCATCCCAAGAAGCTCGACTCAAAAAAATCATACAATGTTGAAGAAGTTTTTTGTGCACCCTGGTATGAATCAACTACTATATCACAAAACTCAAAAACAACTGACACTGGGCTCAACCAGAATAGCTCCATACAAGGAGACTGTCAACGGAGTGATGTCGAAAGTGTAAAAAAACACCAAACATAATTTTATCAAGTGTTGTAAATAGGTGTGCCACGATCTAAGAACAATAACCAAAGCAATAAGGCAAGGACACAAAATCCAGAGTGTTATGATCCAAGAAAAGTCAAGGTATAAGGCAAGGACACAAAACCCGAGGAAGCAGGATCAACACCACACCCTCCCATACTGCTAAATGAGGGGAGTGGCACTACAAATATGTATGAGTTGTCAAAACAACTACTCGAACACTAACAAACTAACACCAGGCTCCACTAGAATAGTTCCCCCACAAGAGAGACTGTCAACATGCCAAAAGTGTTGAAAATACAGATACAAAATCTCTCAACAAACAAGAGAGATACACTATACCTGCTAAAGAAAAATTCTCAAAACAAGAAGCATCATAATGCATAAGGTATAGAAAGTGGAGTAAGAGGTCGAATGGTGGAGGATCCATGCCTATAGAGTCCTCTCAATGAATGTCTATGTCACCTCCACGAGTGATCATATATCCACCCCAAATCAGCACAGATGGATGAAGAAGATTCCTGCATATGACTTGGTGCAAAATGCACAATGGGTGCATGCAAAAGAACATCGTAATGTGTGTCAGGTTGATTATGGCTGAAAAATAAAATCTTAGGTTTCTCAAGCTTGAGTGAAGGTGCAGAACTCATGTGTTGCTCATGATCATCAGAAAGAGTCAAGCGAACAAAAAAAGGAGCTCTATCAATGTGTGATCCCAATGAAGTATCTGCTTGGAAACCAATGTCATGACGAGAATTCCACTTAACATTTGGAATAGAGGAAATAATACCCTATGAATGTCTTTCAATCACTCCTCTAGTGAGACCCATAGAACGGAGCATGCAAGAACTAAATGCAGTGGTATGCTACTTAAAAAGGCCATGTAGCTGAGCAAAAAAAGGATACACAACATGTGGTACTATAATAGGCACATATGTGGAAGAGCATACAGTAACAAGCCTCATGGGTTTAGAAGCATCAAGAGTAGGAACAAACTCAAATATTGACATATCAATGTCAATGTGTTCATGAGCAATAGCTACAAGTGGACTAGGAGCATGGATATGGCTGTCCACAATATGATGATGATGCTGTAGGCTAGCAAGTTTTTTCTGTAAGAAGTGTATTATTGTATCCTTATCGTGAATGAGTAATTGTAGAAGAGAATTTTACTTCTTGAGTGATCTATTTTCTTCCACAAATTTTACAATATCCTCTTGAAGTCCACACACTTCAGATAAAAGCATATCATTCTCAGAATCCATGATAGGTACAAACTGCAACTCCCAAAAGTTGAGGATGTCAGGCTCAACCGAAATTGCGTCCACAATTGATTAAAACACTCCTCCACATTTGGCACTTTATAATTATAGTTCAAGTCTCAAAATAAATATTTCCAATGGAAATATCATGAAAAAACAAGCACTTTTACAAAAGAAGGTACTCAAAACCGAGTTAGCGATCAAAAGTTACAAGCTTTTTAATATTTTTCTCTGTTATTTATTTTAGGTGCCACTAAAATAAAAATAAAAAATGTTGTTGCCTTCACCACACAAATAAAATTAAAGGGGCTGAAGTTAAGAAATTACCAGTAAGAATAACAAGCTTTAAGCCCTCATATGACCATACTATATGACCAAGGGCTAAGGATTTTAATGTGCACCCCTTCCAAAAGAGGAAAGATCTGAAAACCTTCCTATGCGTAAACCAAGATAGATACCCTGCAATAGAAAAAACCCAGTACAGATCTCGACAAATCCAACAAACCTGAATAAATAAAATCATGTTTTTTTCCCTTTGTTTCTTAAGCATGTGGCATAAATCCTGAGGCAAACTTGTGTATTTCACAAAAAACGACTACCTCCAGGAATGGTTGAGTTTACAGTTGATGTTAGGGTTTTCTTGCCTTCTGGATCCAATGGAAGCCTCTGTTTTGCATAAAAACATATGCAGAAACAAAATATGACCAAATCCCAAATATATGAATATACAATTAATTTATTTACAAAATAAAACTTACAGACGGATGTCAACAACAATCTCCAGCTCTGATACCATGAAAGGAACAATAACCAGATCGTACCAAGCCAAGAACACAAATGCTAATCAAACACCACGATCAATAAGATGAAAGTGATTCACTACAATAACTTTACATAAAACCTTTGCAAACGAATGAGAAACAATATCATATATTATTATGGAACTCAATGCAATACATTAAGAATGGGCCTTGCTTAAATAGGCAAGGAATAACAATCTAAGAACCAGTCAAGGTCATAGATCAAGCCATAAAACAAGAAAATAACTAGTCATAAAAGAAGTAGTCAATACCATAGATTTAGGAGAGAACTAGACATCAAGGATCTAGTCAATACCATAGATCAAGGAAATAACTATACCTAACAACTAGATAATATCTCCTCGTATCTAAATAAGATAAAAGAAATATCCACACACATAAGTGGGTGAGGATGAATACAATAAAGGTAAATAAATTACCTAGGTGAACATGAGCTAAGGTAAATACGTACTCTAACACATCTTACTTCAAGAACCATGATAATATGCTAAGTCCACAAGGTGGCAGAATATAGTATGGCGTGCATAAATTTCACAAGGTGGTGAAACAAAATAGTCGACCTTTGTATTTGCTAAGTCCACCAAGGTGGCCAAACCAAGCATATTGGAGGTGGTCCCCCCTTCAAGGAGGTAATTAGTACTATGTCACTATTGTGACCTATTGGATCCAAAGGAGATGTCAACATTAGAATATGTACACATGATAGGTGGCCCCACATTGGGTGTTTGTTTTGCAAATATTTCAAATATTTTGATTTATTTAGTCATAGACAGAGAGTTGTATTTTTTAATGCTTCACAAGAAGACAAAACAAAGAAGAGATAGAGTTGCATGTCATCGAGAGAGACTTGCCTAATAAGCAATTTTATTTTTGGCAAAATTATCCACCTAGCTTTATTAAACATAGAACAGTTAACTTCAGTTGACTGAGATGTAATCAAAGGCTATTAATGCCTCCTGTACTAGTTTTTATTATTTTATTCTTTTATTTATTATTAAATAAAGGATAAAATTATGATGCATGGGTGAGTACAAGGCTTAGGCTAGTTTTAGGAAGGGGGTGAAATTTATTTTGCTATATATTGTGTGCCTTTGCAAAGCACAAGATGTTGGCTGGAGGATTTTTTTATATATGTGTACTGAAGAAAATTTTGCCAGTTTTACCCTCTGAGTGTGAAGTATTTTATTCCTTTCCAAGTTATTTTGTAGTCTTGTGTATGTTATATTAATCTTGTGAATGCAAATTCCCTTATCAACCACCTTTCCCTGCTGCAAATTAAGTCCTTCTTAATTTTAATGTGAATTTTAACTTATTAGTACTATTGTGATTCTCCCTCAGTATAATGAAGTGTTTTTACCTTAGATATTCTGCAGAAAAACTATTGGTTCATGCATTAAAATCCTTCATAAATCAGTTGTGTATATACTCAGTCAAATCCCTTATACAAATTTGGTGTATCACCTTGGTTTTAATCATTCTTACAATCATCTTTTACTCTCAAACTCTCAGAAATCAGTTTAGTATACACCGAGAAGGAACTGGCTTTGATACCAGTGACTCATGTCAAAATAGGTATACCCACAGACCTGAGGTGTTTCCATTACATCTAAAAGAGAGAGAGATCAATTGTGCAAGTCCTAGAAAAACTTGCAGCCATCTCTCTACAAGGTGCACTTTTGAGAGATAACAGGTGGAGGCTTCAATTTTTTTCTTGGTTGACCACCACCCTGTTGCACTGCATCAGTGAGAAATTTTTCCTGACCTTGGTTTGATCCATTTGAGGTAGAATAATTGGCCATTACAGCTTGCAACAAATCTCATTGTCCTGGGATTGCCAGTGAATCCCACATGGAAATGTTCACACGTGTTTTCTTCATCTAATCAATACTATTAAAGGGGTATGAATTATCCTTTTGTTTCCCCTTACTTTGTGTGACCTTTTTTGGTGCCTGAACAAGCATATGTGCTACTACAATGGGTGCCTTATGCTGATTTTTCACATTTGGGGCTACATTTTGTCTACTAACTCCTTGTTGTGTAGGAGTGGGCTGGGAAACAACTTAACTAGATGGTTATATCTGCTCTATATTCCCCTTCTTTTACCATGTGTTAACAACTACACCCTAAAAAGGATGTTAATTAACTTCACTGAAGTATTCTATGTGCCAATTAACCAAAGTGGTTTCCTTTCGAGTTACCTCTTGTGGAGTTTCATGGTGTCAATTTCCCTATTGACTTGGTTCTTAGGACACACCAATGGTCTACACCATCAGGGCCTAGTTTAGTGCACCGTTGAAACACATTGATTATTTGTGAGGTAGATTTCAGGGGTAACACTAGTCATACTCGTGTGCTATGTTGTTCTGTGTTAGAACTATGGCTCTTGATGTTAAAGCTACATTTGGATCATATGGTCAGAATGGCTTGGAAGCCTAAGGTTGTCCCTGGTTCTGGTTTTGATTTCCGGTCTAATTTGGTGGTGTATTTTACTAGTATGGGGGCCTAGCTTGATATTGATTTGGAGTTTGATATGGTCTAGAACTCTGAGCTTGTTGTCTCTTTATAGTCACTAGCTCATTTCCTAGGTTCTGCAATTGTTTCATAACCTCCTACAGTTCTTTTGAAGTGATTGAAGAAGTAGAAGCCTCACTATTGCTTTGATTTCTAGGGGTTGGAATGGGATTCAATCTTGGCATTTAACTGGTTGTAGCAACTCTTAGTTATTGATATAGAAGCATATGTGGCCTAGGTGCAAGTTTACCATCTTGGATCAAGCAATTTTCAGCGCTAAGAGCAATGTTATGGGATGCAGGTAAAGTTATACCTCCCATGGATTGAATCATCATAGCAATATCATAATTTAAAGATTTAAGAAAGTATAGAAAAGAACCTTCAATGTTGTTCTCACAGCCAATGGAATCATATCCAATGTCTGCTGCAATCTGAAGTTGAAGTCAATTAACTTCTCGTTAGGAGCCCTCTTGATTGTTGTCAGTTGTTCCAATAAAGACATATTATCCCCCTTTTCTCCAAATTGATTGTGGAGAGCTGTGCATAAATGGTCCCAATTTTGGATGGATCTCGTGGTTAGACTTTTGAACCATTGCAATGCTTTTCCCCTTAAATGAAGATGCCAATAATTAAATAGCAATTTTTATTTCATTAATTTCATGGATTACACAGACATTTGTGATGTCTTGTATGTGGTCAATCGGAATTGTTTGGTTCTCTCCAGTGAAATATGGGACATTTTTCAATGCTACAACTGGAACTGGATTTTTCACATTGAGAGAAAGTGGGCTACTGCCAGTGAATTTGACATAGTGCTTGGGTTGTGTCACCCTGATTAGTCAAAGAAATCTAGTTGATTGAATAAATGGCCTTCCAAGAAGAGGTGTTGACAATGTCCTGTTTGGTGGAGATGGAGACATTTGAGCTATTATTACTCTTCTTTCTCTATCTGGGGATAAATGTAGATAGAAAAATATCCCCTCTTATCTAATTCTTGACCTTATTTGTCTTCTTATAATGAAATTGATAGAATTGGGCTGCTGAAACCACTGGATTTGAGTCATGGAGTCGTAAGATGTGTTTCTCTAAATCCTCCAAAGGCTGGTGTTATGACCGAATCAA
>JAHRHJ020001863.1:0-16980 GCA_019776745.2 Taxus chinensis
ACGTTGTGCTAATTAAATTTCATTCAACATGGTGACATGAAGACTTTTAAATGGAATTAGTGGAGAAGGGAAATCACACTAGGGTAACATGTTGACTTCGTATTTTTCAATTTTTTTAGTATAGTTTTGGTCAACATAAGATATCATTGGGGTAAGAATTTGGGGGAATTAGGGATGATTTTTGGAATATTTTTAGACTTTAGAATATTTTATAGGCGAGAGTAGTAAAGCGTTGACTATGGTGGAATTGAGATGATCTAGTTTACTCACTAGAGAGATTACTTCGGGTGATACTCTTCTGAACTAATGTCTGATCCTCATGGAAAATATATGTTTTTCGATCATTAAGACCTTTGAAATTAAATATTTTCTTAAAAATTTATCAATATTTACATAATAATTATTCTTGAATGTCACTCTATACTCTTGGCAAGCTGATTTCCCAAAACCCATAAAATAATGCTTTATATTTGGAACATAATAAACATATAACATTGTGAATTTCTCTCCTTGTGTGGTTAGGTCCATTCTCCCCTTTCACATTAAACACATTCCATTTTTATTTACCAAAATTACGTATGACTTTACAGATTTATCCACGCATGAAAACATTTCATAAGAACAATCATAGGGATATTGTAACTCGAATCTTAAAAGAAAACATATTTTTGGAATGATCTTGAAATATCGCAAGCTACAAATGTACTACATTGACTCTAATTTTAATATGAAAAGTTTTCCCTTTTCCTATTATTAAAATCATACTACATTTTTTACATTCATTAACAAAAATGACCATGTTTCTTACCATAATGATTTTGAGATCAAGGAAATTTTTGATGCCGAATATTAGTTAATTCATGAATATTCCGGTTTTAAAATTTGAAATTGGTCAATTTTTAGGATAGGAAGTAGGACTGGGTCGCCAATTTTTTTGGGTACAAATTGATTTAACCTATCAATTCACCATTCCCGTGAAATAGAAATTCATGATATTCGTCTTTATGTTCTCGGTCGATAGTATAAAATATGCTACCAACCGACAACATTCAACTTTATGCTACCGTCTGACAGTATATTATATGTTGTCAGCGGATACCATGAAACATGCTACCCGCTGCCAACATATTTTATACTACATGTTGGTAGCATACAAAAAAGCTACTGAATGGTAGCATTTTATAGTGATGTCGTTAGACTTAAAAACATGAATATGAGATTTTGTTTGCTTACACCATTTTTAGGGAGGACAAATTTATCATTGAGACGATCATTTTAACTACTAACATAAAATAAAAATCCCATACAAAATTAGCAAAAAAAAATATTTTTTCCACAAAAAATCATTTTTTCAATTTTTTTTGTTCGCGCAATATTTTGTGAGGAAAAATTTCTCGTTTAACCAGTCTATTTAACTGTTATTGTCAAAAAATAATTTTAAAAAAATTATGTGTTTTTTGGCCGACATTATATACTATTAGCGAAGAGAATAATATATGTTGTCAACCAATAGCATAAAAAGTGCTACTGGCCGAAAATATATTTACATTATATTTACATTTTCTTCATATTTTCCACTAGCGCAAAAGTCAATTTTCATAGATTTACAAACGAATTTCTACGAATTTTTTATTTTTTAATTCTTATTCTAATATTATAATCATCATAACCATTTACACATAAACATAATAAATTCATAATAACAAATATGTTTAAATTTAGTGGCTAGTTTACCAGCTCCTAAAATGGGTCAGTATTGAATTGTAACACCAAAAAAAATAATATACTCATATATTATATAATTATAACCCTATTTATAAAACACACATTGGAATTTAATTTGAATATGCTATTATCCAAAGACTTATTGACCATGAGATTCTTTCATTAATGTTTATTATTTTGTTTGATCTGAAAAGTCAATTGAAATTTATTTAGTTCATATAACACCGCCCAAACTTTTGGCCACCAAATGAACTTAAAACGATGTTAAATTCTATGTTTAAAAATTAAAAAACTTTGGAAGAAAAACTTTAATGAAAAGTGTATTTGGAAAGATTAAAAACAAAGGATCATCGTGGAATACTTTTAAAAGTTTTTCCGCCTATTACATAAACTGCATGCGGATCATACGGCAAAAGTGCAGCATGTCTGTTTCGAGATGGATCTTATTCATTCTACTATAACAAGTAATGAACGAAGCATTCCACACTTATGCTACTTTTATTTTCAACAGCTGGATCAAAGAGACGATACTTCGTAAATCGTAGACAATGTCCTCGATCATTGCCCTTAAATAGAAATCACCTGAAATATCATACGAGACAATAACTCAGACAACTACTTTTAATCCTTGAATCTAATGTAACATTTGAATCTAAACATTGCTGGCTTCAAGATACGAAAATACCTTTAACGAGGAGCTGGACATGTGAATCAGGAGGAGGTTTCATGCCGCACTGAGCAAAAACATTGAGAGCCACCGGAAGAACAGCGTTGAGGTCGTGGACGCTAGCCCTTACTGTTGTACACAAACACACTGCTGCGCCTAAATCTACAATATTTTTCAAAAGTGGGCAGCACTCTGTACGGGGGTCTCCAAGGTTTATCTTTACCAACCCTCCAAGCAAATTTACACAGACTCCCAGTTTCAACGCATCTACAGGACAATGTTCATTTGTCGGACTTGCCGCAGATGACTGTGGAGGAGGATTATGGTGAGCTATAGGTGGAGGGGGACTTGGAGTAGGTATTTGAGGAGGAGGATTGGACTTAACTTTTGGCGGAGGAGGACTTGGAAGAGGGGGACTTAGAGTAGGTATTTGAGGAGGAGGAGGGTTGGAGTTAACTTTTGGCGGAGGGCGGCTTGGAAGAGGGGAACTCGGAGTAGGTATTTGAGGAGGAGGAGGAGGAGGAGGAGGAGGAAGAGGGGTACTTGGAGTAGGTGTTTGAGGAGGTGGATTATGATGTGGTTTTGGTGGAGGGGGGCTTGGAGTAGGAGGAGGACTATGATGTGATTTTGGTCGAGGGGGACTTGGAGTCGGTGTGGGAGGAGGACTATTATCATGGCTACACTCACAGCTACGATGTGCCATCATCGGAGCAATGTAAGTCATAAAACTTAGTACCATAAATATAACCAGTAATGATGCACCCTTTCCCATCTTGATCTGGATTTTGACAATCACAAAACGAGATTGAAGAAAGCAGAGCAAAATGCTTTGATTTGAGATTCGAAAAGATTTTGTGTTTTATAGGCTCAGCGTTTCTAAATTCCTTGATTAAATATCCATCTCTGGTTTCAGGTCAAACTGTGAACGTGAAAGATTCGCTGGCCTGCATGATTCGTGCAAATCACACACGAAGTCGTTTATATTGTTTGACATTTACGTCATTCAGCATAATATTTACTGATTCGAAGCCAAAGTTGATAATAAAATAATCTCTTATAAGTTGATATAACTCAAAGTGATGGTCTTCTTGTCTCAAATGCTTGAGCGAAATATGTCCTTCTCACATGTATTGAATATTTATATTCATCTCATCTACAAAGTTTGTAGTTAAACATGGAAGGAAATATAATTTTGAAACATCCAAACTATAAAATAAAAGAAAATGGATAACAAATTTCACAAGCTGAGGGTCTATCAAATAAATAATGATAATGATAGTCGCATTGTCTGTTTGTGGGTGAATTTGCCGGCAGTATTCAGTGTAAAATATAATTTTTTTATTAAAGTGCAGAAAGCAGAGCAGTCATTAAACATTTATTGAACTGGCAAGTTGGATCGTGAGTACTGATTGTACGGTAATGGGTCATGCTGAATCACATACATATTGATTTTATTACATAATATTTTTGTGCACTATCCTTTGTACCACACGTTATATGTATATTATCATTTAGTTTAAGGGAATGTTGCAATTAATAATAAGGGAATGCAGTTTTACTCAGCTAAAAAAATGACATGAACAGTTGGACACTTTCGACTTGCTTGATAAATTTGTAGCACATGTTCGACTTTGATTTGGAAATATATAGATTTGAATATGTGATACGTTTTATATAGATTTGTGTAGAAATCAGGGAGATAAAATATCTAACAACATAAATAAAATAAAGAATATTGTAAATAAAATAAATTATTCGAAATTCAAATCTTTATTTTTGTGCATATTAATCTTCTTCTCTATCAGAGCTTCAGTTAAATCAAATTTTTATATAGAGGTATTTCTTCTCAAAATAAAGTAGAACTTTAAAATAGAACAATCTAAAAACAATTTATTTTATTTTCAAAATGTTCCTTCCTAAAATTAGAAATAAAGTGGATTGTCCTCAATTTAAATAACTAAAACATGATTTAAATTAAATTTTAGCTTTTTCTTTATAATAAGAGGCAGACAAAATTAAACTTCCATGATTTTTCTAACAATCCCCATTAATTTTGACTTCCAAACTTTTATTATTCTAGAGCTGAGTGTGTATTTCTGGAGCTGGGTGTGCATCCCTGATCACAAACTCCCAAACAACTTCTCAAATAATTGAAAACTTCATTTTTCAAAGCCTTCGTAAATATATCAACAAACTGAACTTCGGATCTAAAAAATTCAAGACAAATTTCTTTGTTGTTAACAAAACCGCAAATAAAATGATACCTAATGTCTATATATTTGTTCCTCATTTGAAAAACATGATATTTGGACAATGTTATTGTTGAGTTGTCACAAAAAATCTATGTAGAATGTAATGATTAAAAATTCCACACACAAATACGACAGTAAAATATGAGGATAATATTATTTTTCACTTACATTACTCACTACACAACACCGCAAGGGCTCCAAATACAGAAACTCGACAACGGATACGACACTTACATAATTCATCAACTAACATAGACACATGACAATACCATATACATTTCGATGCCATACTTTCCCCAATGAACTAATTCTATCAATGACCCAGCAACAAGGAAAGGGACTGAAGGATTTCCAAGCCCACACACATCATTACCATGATTACATTTGTGATGTAAGCTAAAACAACCCACTTGATACCCAAGAACAACCTAGGATTAGTTAGGAAAAAAATTATGGAATAATTATTTTTTTGTTTAAAAGAGTATACAACCAGGTTACAAGACAACCGTTGTCACTAATAAGTTCCAGATCAATTCTAATCCACTGGAATATTATTTTCTTTAATTAAAAATTATTAGAGGTCACAACGTCCCAAAATTCTAGGGTTAGAAAGTTCAATTAGGGTCAGAGGGTAATTCCTCACAATACCCACTATCTAATAGGCTTTAAAGATTCAAATTGATTTATCCTAAATTTGATGCATAAAGTTTTTTCCTAAATCATTCCCAATGCATAGGAAATTTCCTCACCTTTCCATTGATATAAAGAAGTCCTCCTAACTCCTCATACTTTTCAAGTTATGAGCCGGCGCACCATGGGGTGAAAATTTTCTCCAATAGCGGGCCTGCGGGCCCAGGGGAGAAATTTTTTTCCCCAAGCGTAGGCCTGCGGGTTGTCGGGCTCTGGGGAACAAAATTTCCCCATGGGCAGGTCTGCGGGCTATGGGGATAAAATTTTCACAAGGGGCGGAAAGCCACTTTTGCACCCGCGCTCCCGCGAGTCCGCGAGGGACACGTGGCATTTTCCAAGCCAACGCAGAGAAAGAAGGGTGGCAGGAAATTTTTTTGTTTAACACCCTGATGGGAAAAAGGGTAACATTTTCTCGTGCTTCTGCCGGCACCAAGGGATGTCATGTGGCAGCTCCTGATTGGCTACGGCTGGCGAGGTGGAGGGTAAAATTTGGAAAATTTTCCCAAAAGATTCCAAAACAAAAAAAGGTTAAAGGGGAACCGCTCCTCTGCCATTTCCTCATGACACCACATGGCATCTCGTGATTGGCTGCGGGCTGGCAGGGAAAATTTGGAAAATTTTCCCAAAATTTTCTGGAAGCACTAAGGTAAAAAGGGATCCGCCCCTCCACTAAGAGCTCGTGGTGCAACGTGGTAGCCTCTTATTGGCTATGGGGCGGCGGGGAAAATTTGAAAGTTTTTTCCAAAAAATTTCAAAAACTCTAAGGGAAAAATTCAGGCATGTAGGCCCGTTAAGGGAATTTTAACCAATTTTTTTTGACACCAAGTGAAGAGAAATTTTAGAGGGCCATAAATTTTGATAGAAGGATCAGTTTTGGGTAAACAAGGACTTTCTAAAAAATCTCTCGATGTCCTCTTTTCTCAAGAATCATTAATTTTTTATTTTGATAAATTTTAAGGGATCAATTTCAAGAAAACCGATCTCCATGATTTTATAGTGCAAACTGGTAAATTTTAACTTGTGAGATTTGTTCAATTTGATCTTATTCCTTTCTCAACATGTCAAATAGACATGGATAATTTTTCTTAGGTGGATTTATGATAAGTTTGTGAGGTAGATATATTTGATTGAGTTCCAATTTGAAATTTTACAATTTTGACAGGAAAACGACTGTGAAATCTTTCAACTCGGTTTTCCCAAGTTTTGAAATATTTCCTTTAAGTTTTTTTGTCTACTTAAACTCATTTATATCATGGCATGTTCAAATTTAATGTTTCATTATTATTTCTTGATTGTAGGTTTGGTCTGTTCATTTATGGTGAAAGTTACAGAGTTTAATGTGAAGTAAAAAAGGAAACAACAAAATTATCTCTATGGTTCTCATTTTACTTGCCTTGCAAATGAATTTTTTTCATGCTAGTTTCAAAAGGTTTCATTCCTTTAATAAAGTGATAAAGACAAGAAAGTAACTTTTATTCTTTTCAAAATCATGTATTATATACAAGGCAGAATAATACATTTTCTCTTCACGTGTTTCACTTTTCCACTTTCCAAATAGGGATTTCATAGTACATGTTAAACAAACATTTCTAATGGAAATAATATCATATAAACAAGGCAAACACTTCCATTAATTCAAATGAAACTATTATATCTTCCTTTCCATTTGATTTCAAAATACAACGTACGAAATACGTATCATTCTTTCACATTCTTTCCAAAAATAGAATACAAAGTATAACTCTTTTACATTTCAAATTTCAACTGTTATTGTTAATAAAAATTATCTTTCCATTACAATGAATATATAGATCATCCACTTTAATGTGGGAAAGGGCTACAATAAGATTTCATTTCACAAGGGATTGTCAAACTATCTTTTTCTCATCTCCATAACAACAAGATATGTATTTCTCATTCTTCCAAATTGTGATCACACAAAGAGTAGAGGAAAGGAAATGCTCTCCACCCAACCAAGACATACAATGAAGAGGAGAAGCCATTCTTCTTCATTGGCCCGTGAGCCCCAACCAGAATGAAATAAAAGATATGATCCAACTCATGACAACAACATGCTTCCACAAACAAACAAAAACCACTCTCACAAAAAAAACACAGTCTAGAACAGAATGTAGTTTACAACTACATTAAAGCATGAAAAACAATACTAAGGATTCCTCAAGCAAGCCAAAGGAGCAAGAAACTGTGGGGGATGCTTCTTTGGGGGATGCTTCTTATGCCTCCTAAAAGGGGAAATGGGTATCACCACTTGAATTATAACCCACCAAAATATAGTATATCAAAGCCATGACATTCATTATGCCTCCCCAAAGTACCTCTTATTCCTCACATTTCTTTATGCCTCCCCAACCTCTTATGCACCCCATAATGAGTAAAGAAATGAAAGCTATTTATTTGTAAGGTGGAAACCAAATACCAACTCTATCCACCCTTATACCTCCCTAAAACACACTTGTGCCTCCCACAAAATAAACCCCATAGTGTTCTCTTACAGCATGCTTAGAGCCATCTACCCATGATAGCCCACAAACATGGCCAAATCGATTCATAGAGCACCAGAGTGGAGGCATTACAGGTCAAGCCAAAATGGCATTGCCGGGAGTGCCAGAGGGCTCCTACCTCTCCACGATGGAGATTGAGCCTAGTTCACACAGCCAACTCTAGCATTATCCCAACGCTATGAATGGGCTAAATCAGCCAAGCAGAAGCATGATCACGATATTCTTTCATGAAATCTCACACATAAAGCACATTGAGGGACTCATGAAATAGCAAAATAATTTACCTCAGAATAAAGTCTCTAAAGTGAAGTAATTTTGCCTTGAAAGCCATCTAAGTGAAAAGAATTTGAAGCTTATAGAAGAGGGAGGGGACGAGGATGAGGTGGATCCATGTAATATGTAACTTCACAGATCCTCAACCCCAACCCCAAAAGTTAGCTTCCTGCTCAACAATGCAATAATTTATAGCCATAACGCGGTGGAGTGATTTCCTAGAAGAGGCTGACAGTTTACTTAGACAATTTCAAATCACTACCCCTGGACCAAGCACTATCTGAAATTAAATCCTGTAAGAAAAGCTGCAGCGAAAACCTATCAAATTAGTTTCTCAAAGAGAGTATTATAGGTGATCATAATCTCAATTTTCCATTCCAATAGGTATGGTAGGTAATTAAATTTAAGAGGAATCAGCCCATAGTTGGAAACATATGGTCCCACAAGCCTTCAACTAATCAGCCTCTAAGGATTTCCCCAAACTCGGGATTTCCCCAAGCACGTGGAAAACTGTTAGCATAATTTAGCATAGGCATATTTATATTTATTGCATTGTCTTTTATTTAATAATGTGCAACATGTGCACTCTAGTCTAGTGACTTACATTCAATATTGTTATGTTGGATAACATTCAATATTGGTATTAGTAGTAATTACATGTGCATGTGAGATGGGTCTTATCATCTCGTAGTTGGTGTCTGCTAGGGTGTCATGTCTATCCATATGAGGTTGTCTAATATCTATAAATATTACAGCTCTTGCATTGTAATGTAATCTGATTTCATGATCAATAATATTTGTGAGGCTTCCGTCCCTCTTTGGTCATTACAATCTTATTCTATTCTATCATTTGGTATCTAAGCTATACCATTATTATCATTTGGTATCAGAGCAGGTTCTATCCAAGCAAGGTTGAAGAGGAGCACTATTGGAGAGGATCCATTGGAGAAGAAGATCTGCATCAAAGGAGAGTCATTGAAGCATCCCGCAGCCTCCATTCCTTCCAAGCATCCCTCAACTAAAATTTGACCTATCCACTTATTTGGAAGGTAATTTTTTTTTGATTAGTCATTGGCATAGCCAATTGATCTAACATATTGAAGGAATATTACAGATTTGGAGATCTTTAAAAAAAAAGGAGAAAGATCTTGGAAAAAAATGCAGATCTAAAAAAAAAAAAAAGATTTGTGAAAAAAAAAAGAGATCTTAAAAAAAGAAAGGAGAGAGATCTTGAAAAAAATTGCAGGTCAAAAGAAAAAAAAAAGATCAGATCTAAAAAAAAAAATCAGATCTGAAAGTGGAGGTGTGAAGAATTCGGGAGCAAAGGTTGAAGCAGTCCTGTCAACAAAATTCCAGCAGATAACTCTTATAAAAAAGGACGTAAATTTTTCATACAATGTCAGATTGATGTGCCATTTTTTTTTGGAAAGATAAGAAGGAGGTGCACAAATTTGCAGTTTACATCATCTTCAGATTCGGCCTCTACATGTGACGAAAAGTCTGTACAAGTCGGATCATTTTTTTCTGAAAAAAAATTAGATCTAGCTGGTAAATTGGTAAGATCTCAAAAATCAAGATTCTGATTCTTCTGAAATTTTGTGGGTTTCAAGAAAAATATTGTATGATGCTGCTGTCAAAATTTTAGAAAAACCCAGATCACGGTTTGTGAGAAGGTGAAAACAATATTCAGATTGTTTGTTTGGATCTTGGGAACAAACAGGTCATCGGTTCAATTCCCACTCTCTCCATATTTTTTCTTAAATTATTTTTTTGGAAAATTTGGAGAAATTAATAAATTTTGGGAGATTTCCAAATTTAGAAGCTCACCAAACACATTTAGAGCCACCGCTAAATTTAGCGGAAAAATGCCTATTGGGGGTAAAAAAATATTTTTGGCCTAAATTGTGTATTTTGTGATTCTAAACCCTTTTTTGTAAAGAGGGGGGACACAAAAACTTCATTTCGATGTACTTTTGGAGCATTTTGTACTAATCTTGGTGCATAAAGTGAAAAAAAAGGGTACAAATTTTTTATTTTATGTTTGGTTCTATCACACGAGATCTTTGATCTCATAGCAGCGTTCGGTATATACGGTGCCTCTGGGAAGCGCTTACGGGTGATGCCGTCATTACTACTACTGCACTTAACGCCTAACACAGCTGCCTAAACGTTGTCTGGGCATCGACCCTATAAAATTGACCGGGAGTAATAAGGACACAATACACACACATTTGAGCCCTCCCATCCGTTTGTGCTTGCACAAACCCCTCTCCGTACTGTCTAAGTACCACGTACTAAATTCTTTCACGTGCGTTAACACCTCTTTCCGTACT
The DNA here is from genome assembly GCA_019776745.2 of Taxus chinensis. Classification (NCBI taxonomy): domain Eukaryota; kingdom Viridiplantae; phylum Streptophyta; class Pinopsida; order Cupressales; family Taxaceae; genus Taxus; species Taxus chinensis. The sequence goes on from JAHRHJ020001863.1 coordinate 10,463, forward strand.
GACGGGTATATTGAAAGGGTGATCTTCTTCCACGTACCGACGGGTATATCGGAAGGGAGCGTATATGGAAAGGTTTGGTGTATCGACCTGACAGTATATTGAGAGGGAGACCATAAACCTGGAGTGATAATAGCCTTACCCTTTGTCAGAAATTCAGAGTTTCAGAAATTCAGATTGCAGAAATGGGTGCACAAGCACCAAAGTTCTTCTTGCTAGATTCACAACTGCTTAGAGGAGACAACTATGCTGCATGGAAACCGAAGATCAAGATGTTACTTGAGTTTGAAGACCTATGGATAGTTGTAGATGGAAAAACAACAAGATCACTTGATGATGGAAGACAACAAGTTCAATTTGACAGGGCCAATCAAAAGGCCAAGTTGATCATCTTGTTTAGTGTAACGGATGATGTGCAGCCCCCACATTAGAGATGCCACATCGGCCAAGGATGCATGGGATAAGTTGAGCACAGTCTATGAGGTAAAGAACAAGAATGCAATCCTCAACCTACTATCACAATTGCATACTCTCAAGTTCAAGCACAATGAGAAGGTTGAAGTTTTTTTGAGATGAGTCGCTACTTTGAGGGCATCTCTATTAGTATTGGGAAAAGAGATAAGTAATGAAGACCTTGTACCAATTGTGTTGCGAGCACTTCCTCCTTCCTATAGAATCTTTGTGACAACTATCAATATGAGTGAACACACAGTCACCTTTGAGAAGTTGGTCAATCTACTCCAACAAGAAGAGGCAATGAACAACAAAGATCATGAAGATGAGCAAGCACTATCTTCCAATCATAAAGGAAAGGGGAGATTTCAGTCCAATAACAAGAAGTCCCAACAAAATCAAAGTCAACGAGACAACACCAAGAAGTGTCCCATTTGCAATAAAGGGGGACATGACATCAAATATTGTTGGTACAATTCCTACAAAAAGGGTTCATCAAGCAATTCAAAACCCAACAACCAACAGGGTAACAATAATACAATATAGTAATGATGAAAAGCTAAAGGTCTTATTAGACGATGTCTTGCGATCTATCATGATAAATGTCCGCATGAAAGAATCCCCTTCGAGAAGCTTTGGAAAAAGTTGGGTGAGAGATACCAAGCTAAGTCCTCTATAAATAAATTTTCTTGAGGAAGAAGTTTGTTTTCCTTGAGAATGTAAGAGTGTACAAATATCCTAAGCATCTAGAAACATTCAATATGTTGGTGACTCAGTTGAAGCTCGGTTTGGGTTAAAATGGATGAAGAAGAAATGTCCAAATGTTGTTGTTTCCGTGCCAGACTCATGGGACAGCTTCGTCATGGCCTTGGGAGCACTTCAGTCACTCTTAAGTGGAGGATGTTGTTTTTTGGTTCTTCTACTCTCGAAGAGATAGAAGGAAGTTCTCTCTGAACGCTAAGAGGCTTTGAGTGTTGTCGAGAAGAACAAAATAATGAGGAACAACTGAGAAGAAGCGTGCCATTCCAAAATAGTGGATTCAAACTCCCTTGTAAGTCCAAGGCGATATCGTGAACTGTTAAAATTGGACACTGTCCTGAAGGATGCAAAGAAGAAAGAAAAGAAAAGAAGAAGCATGATTCTGATTCTCAGTCTGAAAAATGAAGATGGAGCTGTCCTTATTGCGCTTTGGCCACTCGTACAAGTGATAATGCTGGTTGATTAGACTCAATTGCATCTTTCCACATACCTTGTAACAAAAATTGTTTAGTTAGTAATGAACAACTATGGATTGTGGTAAGTGTATTGTGTGGTGATAAACGTCTTTCCTTTAAATTGGTGGTCGTGTAGTAATTCAGTGAACTTTTTCTAATGATAGAATAGAAGATTTGATGGTTGTCTTGCTATCCCATACTAGCAAGAAATTTAGTATCTGTTATCAAGCTAATAGATGGCCGGTTGTGCATGTAAATTTTTCTGAAGCAGGTTTGAAAATTGTGAATGTGCTATGGTGATACAGAGGAAGTAGATTGGGTACATTGGACCAACTTGATGCATGCACGGTTGATTCAATAACACTTCGATAAAACTAAACTGTTACTACTTAGCTGAAAGGAGAGGTTTCCTCCTCTGCTTATGGTCGTGGCTTCTGGTTACCCATGGTGCTTTGTCTAACCAATCAAAATTACCCTTCGAGAAGACCATGTTATGGCAACCAAAGGCTTGGCCCATTGAGAGAAGGTTTTAAAAATCCCTAAAAATAATAACCTCATTGAAGGGTTGAATGATGCAATCTGGAGTTTGATTTCCTTCTGGTGAACAATTGTAATTTTATGGCAAACCAAAGTGTGTTTAGTTTTTACTCATCTACGCATAGTCTTCATGTATCTTGGTGGATTAATCCATTCAGATGTTATTTGGTCATTTTACGGTTGCTTTCTATTGCTAATCATTTACATGTTACTTTCATTGATGATTTTAGTAGAGAACATGGGTATATTTTTTAAAAATAAATCTGAAGTTTTTAGTCGTGTTCAGAATTTAAGCTATGGTTTAAACTCAACTGGAATAAAATTAAGTGTTTGAGTCTGATCATGGTGGTGGTACTAATTCTAGCAGACTTTGATAGATTTGTATAGATTGCGGATTAAAAGAACAAAGACACTTCGTATTTCCAGAGTCGAATGGAGTTTTTGATAAGATGATAGAACTTGATGGAGAAGGGTAAGAGCCATGCTATTGGAGCTGATCTAGAAAAGAGGTTTTGGGCTGAAGCGTTACACTGCTTGCTATTGATAACTATATCTCCTACATCAGCACTTGTTGATAAAACGGCCAATGGAGGCCGTGGTTGTGGAAAAAGCCTTCAATTAGACAGCTGAGATTTTATGGGCTGTGAGGCATAGGACATGTGGCCTAAGGGAATAGAAAATTTTGGATTCTAAGGCTGTCCAATGTATCTTCATCGATATGGCTAGTGTGAAAGGATACAAGCTTTGGGAATCCGTTGCACAAAAGGTAATTAATCTAGAAGTTTATTTTTAGAGAGATTAATCTTTTCCTGTTAAGTTTCAGCCAAAACAACATCAGAAAAATGACCAAAAAAAAGGATGTGGTTCAACTCCTTCTACACTTGAGAAAGTTGAATCACGGACCCCAAATAGACAAAAGTTGAGGAGAGCTCACCAAGCTCTAATCTTCAGAAGAGGAAAAGAAGAGGAATAAGTAGAATCGTCCATCCTCATCTTGTTTGAAATCTCCAAGGCAAAGGCAACCACTGAAAGGTATGGGTATAATCTCCTGATGATGGAAAGTGCATATTTGCTTTGAGTACTAACTTTGAGGCACCAGATCTGTACAAGAGGCTTTTGGGTAGGAATGAATGGCAAATTCCCAATGGCAAATAACCGTGATGAAAAATGACAGCCCTTAAAAAGAATGAAACATGGGACCTTGTATATTAGGGGATCATTTTTCAAAAGTTCCCTACACATCTCTAAATGGTGCAATGCCAAATATCATCCTCGAGAGCTTTCCCACGACTGTGAGAATGCAACACGACATCTGAGCTCTAGATATGTTTCGGGGTCAACGGGAAAGTCAACCTATGGTCACTGGTCAAATTTGGACCACTCGCACTGTGATACGTTGCCTTGCCAACGGACTCGTCGAATTCGCTCGATTTGACTATCGGGAACACACAGTTGACTACATGATATTTCTATTCCCACATTGCATGTTCTAAATAAATATTATTTTGGTAGCACTTCTCAAATGCCACATATATATTCTATATTAATGTTTAATACATTAATATTAAACCATGTATTTCTTGACCACGTGGGTAGGTGAGCAGTTGTATGGGAGGCATTAGCCCTGCCACTTTTTAAAAAATGTTAGTGAAGCGGTGTTGGAGGGGCTAAGCCCATGCGTGAGGAGTCCCACGTGAGGTAAGGCTTTACCTCCATCGCCCTAACCTTGAGCAAATGCGGCCCTTATGGGATATTTAACCATTTCAAATATATGCCGCTCGGCACATTCCGCGGGCAAAGGGGATTCCTTATCCCTTAACAAATTAAATGCCGCTCATGTTGGGAATTAATCCCATTTCACAACGTGTAGCCTCTCCATGGGGAACTAATCCTTGTATATGCCAATCGGCCCTATTTGGGAATTTAATTAATATCCCAAATTTTCATGTACGGGTAATGCTTAGTTTTTAAAATAGCCTAAGATAATTTTGCATTGCACATATTTGAGGTCCCTATTTTTGTATAATAGGGGACCCCTCTCCTTTGTAAACACACACGGGACCATGTGTTGGTGAAAGACATGGACATCGATCCCGAGCTTATATTTGTTAAGCTTTTTGGCGGGCTGTGTCCGACAAGTATTGTCTATTGTCCTATTATTTGTAAAGGCAATATTAGATGGAATATTTGTGATTGTAGTGAAATGTAAACTACTACCCAATAGGCCCATTGAGGCCACACCAATTACTTGCCAAATCCTGGATTTGTCGACCACCGGGTGCTACTTCGCATTATTTGCGTCGGGAAGAGGGCCGATCACAAGGCCAAGCCGAAGCAGATTGTGTACCAGAAGGTGAGTCGGGTGCTATTTTTCACCCTTGTCGTCCGACAGAACTGTGTACTGGTAGGCAAGAAATTCCTTAAGGTTTTTCTTGTGACAGTAACTATTGTACACTACAAGTTTTGACTAGTGGACGGTTGAATCATTCACGAACGCCGGAGAACGTAGCAATTGCCGACTCCCGTAATCAATCTTGTGCAATTGTCGTTATTGTCTTGCATTATTTTTAATTGATTCTTCAAAGAGTAAATCATCGCAAAATAATTAAGGCCTTAGGGTCCGAGATCAGTAGTAATAATCTGCTTATTTTCAGGATCAAGTTTTGGTATCAGAGCTGGTAATCGACACCCTGCAAACTTACTAGCTTCGAAGGCAGTTGGTATGGACAGTTATCAGTACAGGCTGCTTTGACAAGGGATGGCATTGGCTTTTAACTTCTGGATTTTCCAGATGGTGGGGATAGACTGAGAGACAGGTTTACATACTCAGATAACTTTCTGCATTTCTATTTGGATGAATCCTGAAAACTATTGGTGTAGGGTATATGTATTGCTAAGACCCCTTTGAGGGGCAACGTTTGTTACATCTAACCATACAGACACCTTAAGTGAAAGACCCATTTTGGGCAATTTTTACTCTTTTAATAACTTGCATTAGTAAAGACCCCCCAGAGGGCAATTATTTTGGTATTTTTCTATCACCATAAATGCAGTATTTTTCCTTTTTTGAGTCATTGTTCTGGCGGAGGAAACAATGAAGTCAATCCACATTACATGCAGTGGAGAAAGACCATCTCGTCATGCCGAGTCGAGAATATGGCAAAAAAAATTTCCATCATCCCCAGAAGAAAGGAGTTTAAGAGGAATTTTTGTGCTCATGCCAAAGAATGGGCCAGCAGGTGAAAATTGCTAGAACTGCATCCATATACCATCTCGCCATAGATAATGGCGCCAAAGATGGATGGAGGCCTATTGCCAAGGGCAAGGAAGTTTCTATCTACTCCACCACTAGTTGACAAGTCCAACCCAGGACCAGGTATACCCTGAACGTGTAAAGTCCTTTAAATGGGTAAGGTCAACAATTTTTTCCATTAATCATTGCCTAATTTCAGATGGAGGAATCGTATGCAAGTATTAATTTGGAGATCAGATTCTGTGAGAAATTCTAAGAGAAAGGTTTCCATACTCAGTGGATTTTCTTTACTTAGAAATTTGATTAATGCTCCTAACATATCTCCTAATCATCAGCGTGTGAGACCTGTTACAACTTGGATACAGGATTTGACTCCTATAAAAGCTTGGAGATTGATCTTTCCATTTGTTGGCAACAGTAGAGTTCGCCGAGATCAGGCTCGGAACTTCATTCTGTGTAGAGGCATTACGACCGGGCAGCATGATGTGACCATGATATTAGTATGTCAACAAGAGGACTCTCAAAGGATCAAGTTTGGAACGGCATTCGGGTCAATGCATTGTACAAACCACGAATGGTAGCTGATCACCGCTTGCACATACATCGAGGCCGAGGTCTTGAAAAAGGCTAGCATATGTATCGGAGGCGTTTGAGTCTACAAGATACTTAGCAACGTACATCGTATGCCTCGAAGTCTTGGAAACGGCTTATCATCATGTAATCGAGGCGTGTGAGGTCTACAGGACTTAGCATCGTCATCGATGCTCGAAGTCTTGAAAGAGGCTTAGCATCAAGGTATCCGGAGGCGTTGAGGTCTGTAACAGACTTAGCATCATGCATCAGAGCTGAGTGTCTTGAAAGAGGTAGCACATGACTTAGGCGTTGATGTCTGTAAAGGGACAAGGCATCGTCCATCAGTGACTCGATCAATTCAAAGCTCTACGTAACATGGAGTTCCTTTCAACCGTTTGGATTCTGCGGAATAACATCGGAGCCAGGAGCTGTGTTTAGAGTAAAAGAAGATCCTTGTTGTCAGATATCAAGAAGCTTAGCACCCGCACAGA